>NDGM011051271.1:0-11313 GCA_002564305.1 Octomys mimax | reverse complement strand
TGCAAGGGCATGAGTTCAAACCCTGGTTCCATCAAAAAATAAAAAATAAATTAAAAAGAATAATACATAGAAATAAAGCTCTATTTCTACCAGCTCTATTTCTAATGTATGTTCAATTAAACACTTTATTTTCAGTGGCTACTCTTTGACATACTATGCACATAAGCATGGATGAAACATGAAAATGTCACGCAGATTGCAGCAAGATCCATATTTAACCTATGCTAAGTAAATATATTCAATAAAGCATTTTTTGATGCTAGCATATGAGTGTTAATAGAAGTAGGTATGAAATGGGCTTCAGATTTCAGACTGTATAAACCCAAATATTGACTCTGTTCGGTAGGAACACCACTTGGGCAAAAACCTAAACTTTTTGCTACCTCAGTTTTTTCATCTACCTCATAGGACCATGCAAAGTTAAACATATATGTCTATCTAGATAGCTAGAGCGAGTGAGCGAGAAAGAGAGAGAGAGAATAAAATAGTGATTCAATATTGAATTCTTCATAAATTATACCACAAACTATTTATCTAATAACTATAATACATGTAATGAATTAGTAGTTCATAAATCTTTGAAAATTAAAGGAAATCAACCTTATAGTATATTTAGTTATTCTATGCTCCTTTATAAAAATCCTGTTCTTTTTTATAGTACATGAAAGATGAGCTGGAACTCAACACAATATCACAAACACAAAAAATAAAAACAAGCAATCTTTATTTTCATTGGGTGCAATGATCACTGAAAATTTAAACATAAATCTCCATTCCACAGATCACTCAGTTTTTAAGATTTATGATTCCACCATAAAATTGCATTTCCAAAAAAAGTGCATAAATACATTATAGTGTATGTCATTGTGTTTTCATTCCCCGCCTTTGGGCGCATCGGCACAGCTGATAGGTGGCTAAGTCAAAATTAATTTCTAGAATCTATGTGACGTGTGAAGCCTCAGTTGATCACAGGTGGCAGTTGGGAATGTGACCGCATCCCAGGCTTGCAGCTGGCTTGTTGTTCGGAGGTGGAAGCAGCAGAGCACTGGAGGAACCACCTGGACGGTTGCACCTCCCTGGCTGGCTCCCTCCTGGGCTCTGCGCAGGAGCCAAAATAAGTTTTTTTTTAATTTGTTGGTATCTGGTACTATGTCCCAGCCACAAGAAAGTGATTAGGACACTCTGCTCTAGTGATGTGTTTATTTATTTAATTAGTTTGTTTTAATAAATGAGGGATGAGTTGAAATTCAACAGACTGTCATACACACAGAAAGTAAAGATCAGAGCGTCTGTGTTGTAACTGGATGCCCTGATTTTGACAAATTCAACTACTGACATCCATTTCATAGATAATTCACCATTTCAATGTTGATGATTCATTATAAAAATTCATTTTTGAAAAAGGCATATCAACACAGCTCAATTTATACATTATTATTTTTCCCATTCTCCGTCTTTTAGTGCATTGGCAGGTCTTATTTGTAACACAAATCAAGATTAATTTTACAGAATTCTACTTTATATTGCAAAAGCAGAACATGCAACAATATTAAAATAGCATGAGGGCCAGTCAAATAGCTCAGCAGATTAAAGCACCTGCAAATGGGTGCAGAGGCTGGGGGTTTGATTTTTGGGCCTGCCAGGGCCAGCCTTGCCCCAGGGGCGTGCAGAGAGGGCTATTGAGACTGGGTGTGGTGGCACGTGTGCCTATAATCCCAGCTCTTGGGAGGCTCTAAACAGGTGAATCACTACGAGCCTGATCTATGCAGTGAGACCTTGAACACCCTGTAGACATCCCCCCAAAAAAGAAATAACATGAAGAAAATAAGAGACAAACTAATTTTAAAGGAATGCTTGCTATGGATGGACATTGTTGATAGTCCATGATTAGGTGTATGCAATTAGGTTCCCTCTCAAGGAGTTTTGTAACATTGTTTTGAATAACAAACAAAAAAGTTATTATAGAAATAGCAGTAACTCTAAACACCTTTAGTAATATATTATGACCACCAGTCAATCATTTCCCTGAACATTTTCTAAAAAGTTTTCTGCTCATAAAATGATACAATTTGAATGCTGAACATTCCCCAAAGATCCATGTGTATGGCTTAGTTCCCATGGAGTAGGGTGCTATTGGGAGGTGAGGGAATCTTGAACAGGCAAGGCCTCTGGGCAGGGCTTTCTGCCAAAGTGTGCACACTCTCTAAGGTCACTGTGGGGCTAGCCTCTCTCCTTCCTTTTCGATGCTTCCTGGCTTATGACACAAGCAACTAGTTTGCACTTCCTTGTGTCCCCATCATGGTGTCACTACTTGTCCAGATGATAAAGCAAATGAGCCACCCAAATTCAGGCAGAAACATCTAGACCCATAGGCCACAGCAAAACTTTTCTCTTTTAAGTTCTTTAGTTTAAATGTTTCATTATAGTTCCAGAAAACTGACTAGTACACGATTGGTGCCTATTCATTGCCCATTGTCATCACAAGGGTGCCATTTAGCCTATATATGTCAGAGCTTTCTTGTTTTTCAAAGCTTAAAAGGAAGATTCATAAGTATCAATGGAATGTAGTATGCGCATCTCTTTATTCATATAGTTATGATTGCATTGTGTGTGATGTTCCTATTTTTATTTTATACGTAGGAGTATTTCCATTCCTTCTCATATGTCCTGCTCATCCCTCTGAGGATGAGATAAGCAGAACTGCAAGCTGTGTGCACAGAAAGAAGAGATTCTTAATTTAATATAAAGCTTTTGTCTTGATTCTTGTTAAGACTTCAGTGAGTATAATTATCAGTATGCTCTACTTTCAGTGAAATCTTTTATGAACAGAAAAATGAGACTGAACATAAGTTTGTTTTGAAATTTTGCACAGATGAATTTATTTCCCAGAAAATGCACATGAAATGTAGATGAAGATTTTGTATCAAGAAATAGAAGTGGTTATGGTAAAGTACAAGAGTCCAAATAAATAATATAAATTATGTATCTAAAAATAAAAGAAAAAAGATACCCTGATGTAATCATGGTAACTAGGTCATATCTATGTTGTATTAAAATAAACATAAATACTTCATAATGTTTCCATTCATATATACCTATATTATATATATCCCTATTTTAAAGTCTAGTCCAACAAAAAGTATAGTTATTAAGGTACACTTAAAATTTTTAATTTTAAAATAATTAAATTCTTACCCAGATCGAAGGGTTTTCCTGGACTCCATGTGCGGAAATAATCATCCTAAGGGGGAAGATAATGTGAATTGAGTGTAAATGAGTAATTTCAATGCACAGATTTAAATAAAATATAAAATAATATATGAAACATAAAAGTTGTATACAAACCTCTACTTCCTTCAATGGCAAGCAGGAAATTATAAAAAAATAGAAAACAAATGAAAAATAAAAAGGAACAAGAAAAACATAGTTATCAAAGGAAGAGACTGTTTACAAATTTCAAAATCATCTTTCAATTATTATGTTCATTTTCATTACACATCACTAGTTCCCTAACAATTTAACTCTTTTTGGTTGTTACTTCTCCTAAACATTACAACGCTATTCTCGCAATTGTAATTCAATGTATACTATAACGTGCTGATAATTATGCTAAATTAATGTGCTATAAAGTATTTTACACTTTCCAATTACACAATTTCATTTCCCACTAGTAAACTAGTAAATGGAACCATTCATATAGCAAGGAAAATATCAAGTGATTTTGCAGTAGCCCATTGAGTATATATACCCTTTATGCAAATCATTTACATTAATTGAACATCTAAGGAGTTCACCAAGATGCAATTGGGAGCCTGAGAAAACAGCACAGCTAATTAAATCCTGGCTAATGCTGACGTTTTCAACATGAAAAAAACTAATGCAATATATTTGTAATACATTTATTAAATATAATTGCAAAACTTACAATGAGGGGAATGCTTGCTAGAAAAATAATTGAAAAACAATGCCAAAGAACTAAATCTATTTTATTTAGTGTGTCTTTATTGCTCTAAAAGCCCTGAAAAAAATACTTCAACCTTATCAAAATCAGACTTCATAGTTAAAATTAGCATTCTGTTTTCACTGAGCATATTATGGTAGAATTGAAGTAATTCCTTTTCCTTATTTTTATTCACTCAGACCATTTGGTGTCGGAGATACAGAATTTGGAAAATCCAAAAGACAAAACACAGATTGTGTGTGCAGTATGTGTTTGCTACTATATTTAGTAATACTCCATAGTGTGTAAACAGGAAAATCTAACACTTCTTAATTTCCAAAATAAACATAGCTCTCTATTTATGGAAAAAGTTTAAACTATTTTTCCAAATGTTTCACTAAGTGTGACTGTTCAACACCACTGTGTGTACTCTCACTGCTTCACTACAAATGAATGAAAAGGTAAAAAAGAAATAAGAAAAATAAAAAATAAAATTTACAACTCTACAAAGAAAATCATCCATAAAGAAGACTACTTTATCAGCCTTGTAACATAACCGTATGTCCAGACAGCATTGCAAGGAGAGGGAAACAAGGACATTTTGTTCTCACAGGGTCTGCACTAAATTATCTGGGATTAGATCAAGAGAGGATAATGCCATTGGGTAATTAAATAAACATTGATCTTTTAATGGCTTTTGGAAAACAATTTCAGTGCGATAAAAATCCAGGAAACTAAGCTTTCAAATTAAATCACTCCACCAAGGATCTCAAAAGTTGAGCTGAAGACTATAACATACTCATTTAATGTCTCTTATTTTTTTAAATTATATCTTGCTGTTTAGGGATGATTAGCCTTTGTTCCACACAAAGTGGTGATTTGGACAGGTGTAGGTTTCAGTCTCCACTAAAGCCTAACAGAACTTGAGTGGGAGGGCATGAAGAATGGAACTGAAGGCATGCAATCTGGCTTCCTAGTACCATCCCTTAAGCACAGGTGACGACCTAGAACTCAGACCCTTGTAACTAACGCTGGAAAAATAACACCTACATGTGTGAAATGGTGCTAAGGGAACAAATTATAAAGTATATAAAGCACTAGCAGAATATATGACACAGAGATAGTGCTACAGTTTAATAACCACTTAGAAGAACCAAGGTTGTCTTACTAATGACCTAGGGAAGCCCCACTGGCCAAGCACTCGTTACTGTTGACAAAATCCTTGAGTTATTTACCGTTTTTGAAAATAGCCAAAGACTCATCCATTGTAAAAGTTTATTTTAAAAAAGAATATGGTAAAACTTAACCTCAATTAAATTTAATTAACTTTCTTCAGAATAACATCATTAAATTTGGTTACTTTGGGACCACAGTTATAGAAAAGTCTATAATCATAGTGAAGAGAGGGGACTTACTCTTTTGTTCATGTCAAGGGCAACATTCAAGATTGGCTATTGTATGAAAAAGCAGAGCAGTTAGCTTTCTAGGCTATTTTTAGACATACTCTTTGTATTCTAACATCACTGGACTTTTTTTTTTTTTTTTTAATGGTTTCACTTCATTAAATCTTAGGAATTTTGCCAGGATGAAAAATAAAAGTATTTTTGCATAAGTGCTCATTCAGACACAAAATTTCTTTTGTTTCAGAATCTTTGTGTAAATATTGGTTGTTCTTGGGCTTCAATTTAGATCCAAAATAAGCCAGCCGGGCTTTAGAAAACAGCTGCAAGAAATGGTCCCACATGGAGAAATTTAGGTTTCGACAACTATAGGCAGAACCTTAGTCATTCAACAGGCAGAGTTGGATTCTTGTTACTCAGATTCAAAATCATGTTCTAGTGAACTGAAAAGGCAGTATAAATTTAACGAGTTTGCCATCACGCTTTTGCTGATTTCTTAAACTTAAATAACTAACAATTGTAGTTTCTCACAAAATAGCTTGGGGCAGAAAATCTGATATGTGTATTATATCAGTGAAAGTATATATATTTTTTTCTTATGCTATGTCTTTTCTTCGGGTTTCAAATAAGATATCATTGCAACACAGGACATCATCACAACCTGTAGCATTATTGATATTGCAGGCCAGATAAAAACTTGATGCCTTGAAAGTCAGGGGGCCGTCATGTGCGTCAAGGGCTGCTTGGCAGCACTATGCGCTGCTGCTAGCGAGATTCCAGTGCGCATGCTCAGAAGCGATGTGCTCTTCCACCAGAGTGCCGAACGTCTACTGGAGGAAAAACCAGCTACTTGAGGCCCACCAAGGTAGTGTTATAGGAAAATACAAGAAAAATGAATCAAAATATCCCACAAAGGGCCAAGGAGATACCTCACGGGTCTAAGTGCCTGCCTGGCAAGTGCATCTACCTGGGTTTGATCCCAGGTACCCATG
This sequence comes from Octomys mimax, assembly GCA_002564305.1. Classification (NCBI taxonomy): domain Eukaryota; kingdom Metazoa; phylum Chordata; class Mammalia; order Rodentia; family Octodontidae; genus Octomys; species Octomys mimax. The sequence continues at coordinate 4,981 of NDGM011051271.1, read as the reverse complement.
CTGTGTCAGCTGGCCACTGAAACTGGGTGCGGCAGAGCTTGCCTGTAATCCCAGTGCTGGAGAGGCTGAGACAGGATTACTATAAGTCTGACCTGTGTAGTGAGACCCTATACCAAATAAATAAATAAATAAATAGTTTTTAAAAAATCCCATCAAAGGAAAATTCTACCAATAACAGAGTTTTTTTCTCATATATTTTATGATATTAAGAGATTATTATATATTCAATTTTATATGCACGTTTTTCAGAAAACGTTTTATTAAATGTATTTTACAAGTGTGTAATTACTTTTTTCAAGCTATTTAAAAGCTACATGTACAATGTGGTATGGATCGACCATGATTTAGCTTATGCCTCCATATATCTGTACTTCATATTTTATAATAATTTGCTACAGTAAAAAAATAACTACATGAATAAATTTCTTTTTATAACTATAAAATGTGCATTTAGGAAAGAAACTAGAGGGCAGAAACACTATCTTTTTGACAAAGGAAACATTTTTCCATTACTATAACCAGTTGCAACCAGTTTGCTTTCAAAGGAAATAGTTCAAAAAAGTTAGAGCCAAAACTCAATGCTTAGCATTTTGTGTCCAGCTACTGACATCTACACTAACAAATTCTTTTCTGTCTGATTGAATGTTGCAGCATGAAACCAGAACAGGAAGCTTAAGCATCCTCCTAGATGTCACACCAGTAGTTGGGCCTGGAGGAGTTTCGATGCCCAAGAGCTCCAGGAGGTCCAAGAGCCCAGCACACAGAGGTAGCACTCAGGTGTCCCATCAGCCATTATTAAGCATTGCAGCTGGTCCCAAGCCGCACCGAGCTGTGCTGTTTATAAGGTCTTACTAAGTAAACACTTGATGAAAGATTGGTAAGAAAACATCGAATTGCCAAAACATCAAAACATCAAATACTAGTAAATGCATACACAGTTGATGTGTATGGATACAGTTTTGTCCTATAATTCCATAACCAATTTTCAATTAATATTTGAAAACTGATGTAAAATATTTTAAGCTGCAGAAACATATTCCACAGTCACACATTAAGCATAGAAGGCAATGCTTTTAGAGGCACAATTTGAAATAAGCGTCAAATTATTATTTATAAACAGAAATTAATTTTGATACATTGTGCTCATAGCCTAAGCCAAAGTAGCAATGCAGTTCTAAGTGGACCATAGAACTTTTGAGGTTGTTTGTATGATATATATATATATATATATATATATGCATATTAATATACATTTTAAATTTAAAAATTAATTACAAGGATGTAATATTTAGAGGATTGTATGACATATACCTCGAAACATATATTTTAACAAATTATAGCTTTGTCAAAAAAATCCAGGTAATAAAAGGTTCTCAATATTTTTTAGAGATTTCTATAACCATCTTGCATGTAACTATAAAACCTGGAGCACAATCTCATGGAAAAGAAAATAGATAATTATATTTGGCCATAATGTTGTCAACCATCAAGAGCCACCTTATTATTGACATGAACATCTTTGCTGTGAATTCTCCCATGAAGTGATTTCAGAATGCTCCCCTCAGAAGGAATCCACCCAAGAAACTCAGGCTGTAGGCTGCTTCAGAATGAGGACCCGAAGGAAAGAAGGAAGCCTACTCTCTACGCGGACTTTTCTAAAGCCATTGCTGAACGGCAGGCCATCACTGCAGCACTGTTTTGCTAGTAGACAGCTACATAATTCTAGCCAAAAATGAAAATTGAAAACAAAATTACAAGTAGTAGCATGGGAGGATTATGAGGGACTGTTTTAGAGATTTGCCACCATAGAGGTTATATGGGAATTATTTTTTCTTCATTTACATGAGATTTAATTTTTCTAACATTAAGACTTTTTTTTGCGGAACTGGGGATTGAACTTAGGCCCTTGTGCTTGCCAGGGAAGCACTTATGCTACTGAGCCATCTCCCCGGCCCACCATTAAGACTTTAAAGGAAGTGGATATTAAATTTTTTTTCACTTCTTTTAAAATTCAGTAAGCTTGGGGCCAGCAAGATAGATTTGCAGACTAAAGCACCTGCTTAGGCAAGCTTAAGCAAAGAGAAGGGACCGTGGTTCAATCACCCACACCACACGCAGTGCCAGCCTTGCCCCCAGGGCAGGCTGAGCCAGCCAGAGTCTGGGCGTGGTGGCACATGCCTGTAATCCCAGCTCTGGGGTGGCTGAAAACAGGAGGATTGACATGAGTCCAAGTTGTGTGGTGAAACCCTGTAGCAACTAAATACATTTTTTAAAAAATCAGTAAGCTTAATTGTGTATGTCTATGCAATTCAGAAATGCTCCCAAAGCTATTCATTGTAAAGAATCAGTTTTATTTTTAATTAATTGTGGAATGGTCCTTTTGCAAAATGGGGTAGAATATTGTTAAAACAAGTGAATTACACAAAGATATATGACATTAAAATCCAATGTAATTGCTATTAGCATTAATCAACATCAATTTTTTCTGTCCAGGGGCCAGGAAGATGGCTCAGTGCAATAAGCACTTCCCTGGCAAGTGCAAGGGCCTGAGTTCAATCCCCGGTTCCACCATAAAAAAAACTCTGTCCAATGTATATGAATTTTGTTCAATGAGAGCTGTCAATTTCTGTAATCAATTCATGAATGTCTCCAAAGACTACCAACAATTCTTTGAGCAATACTGATTGATCTAAATATAGAGAAATATAGTTGGAGGGATGGCCCTCAAATTTCATGTATACTATCAGTTTGGAGTCCTAATAAAATCAATGGATACAAGCAATAATAGAATTTTACAATTTCTTTTTAATCTCTTAAAAAATTATTCATTTTAATGAGAAAAAAAGACAAAATAGCAATGAAACAGTTTCAAAACAGGTAAGACAGATACAATAATTAATACAATGCATATTATTGTCTTTGTAGTAGTTATTCAGAGGACAAGATGCAAACATGATTTCAAGATGATGAGAATATTTTAGCTAAATTGATAACTGGAAAATTACACTAAATTTTCAGCTTACATAAAGAAAGAACAAAATCAATAACAAGATTTTATTTCTATTTTGTGTGTGATTTAAAACTTGTATCCATTAAATTTGTTATCTTTTTTTCTCTACAATCATCCAGAAGCAACAATAACTGTAGTCAAGGAAGAGGAAAGTTTTTGAAACTTAGAACTTACATTAACATGAAAACAGAACAGGAAAGAAGTGAATTACTCAACCAAGAGAGATATAGAAGCAAACTAAACGTATATGACTAAGTAAGAGAAGCCAGTCCAAGTGGCTGAACGCTGGGTGATTATGGCTCTGTGATTCTGCAGAAGACTGAACTAATGAGACCATACAAAGATCAGAGGTCTCCAGGGCTTAGGAGGGAGGCAGGGGAAGCAAAGTATTTTAGGGCAAGGAAAATATTGTGTATTACATTATAATTGCAGGTTTTTGTCATTAGATCTCTGTCTAAACCCATATCTGATATCAAGAGTGAATCTTAATGTGAACTATGCAGTTTAGATGATGAAGAAATGTCAGTCTAGGTTCACCAGTGTCACCAACTGTCCCACTACAGTGGGGGATGTTGATAATTAGACAGGGCGGGTGTGTGGAGAAGGGAGTTCATGAGAAATCTCTGACAATCTTCTGCTCCCTCTGCTGTTTACCTTAAACTGACTGCAAAACTAAAGGCTACTTTAATATTTAAAAATAAATTACAGAGAAATTTTGTTATACAAGTAAGCATATAATGTTGTATCACTTTAATAATTATAAATTATGCAGCATAGAAAAATTTAAATGATCCTTAAAATTATACATAATGGAAACCCATGTAAAATTTACTATGCCTAGCAACAGCTCCTACAAACATAATGTACAGAATAAGGATATATAAGGAGTTGATTTTTATAGGTGTATACTAATTATTTAGTTATGTACTTTACTTTGAGACAGTTTTGCATTAGCCAATATAGTTAGAGAGCCTGAAAGGTAGTACTTAAGAGCAGTACCTAAAAATAGAGATGTTTTCGATGTTATACATTCCTTTTATTATTTGAACTTGCTATTTTATGTATTTTTAGAAACAGATCATTAACAATGAAGATAAACATACTTTTGTTTTATGGCTACACAAAAGAGAAAGGTAAATATGACAATCTAAAACATTTACATAAAATACTGCACAGAATCATTTTTAAAAACTGTATTAGAATATCTCAATGAGATCAAAATAGAAAACAAGAACTTGTATGGGTGACATTCAACACAAAACTTAAATTTTATCTTAAATTAATTACATACTAAATAACATACACATCCTCAATAGTGCAGTCCTTTGATATTTACTCTGTTTAGAAAATATCAGTTATGAAGTGATAATCATTCTATTCCTGTTCTGACAAAAATTCCTTTGGAAACTATTATCATTTTACAACACAAAATACACACATCAACACACACACTTCACAACTGCTATGAAGCAAAAGCTCTTCATTGCTTAATTCTCTGCCCTATGGCTATGGCTATCTCTTCCATTTTTGTTTTTTTTTAAGAACAGGGATAAAAACAACAGCTAATGAAGAATGGAGAAATAAAACCCCTTTACAATGTACAGTATGTTCTTATCTAATATTTTTTGGCTCAAAGTACCAGAATATTTTAAGAGGATGATTCCCTTTAGAGTAATCGTGTGCATAAAAAGAAAACAGCTATACTACATCAGTTTAAAAAGGGCCGGCCAAATAGCTCAGTGAATAAAAACACCTGCAAGCAGACGCAGGGGCCAGCGATTTGATCCCCAAGCCTGCTGCACCAGCCCTGCCACTGGGGCGCGCCGAGATGGCAGTTGAGACTGGGTGTGGTGGGGGTGTGCGCCTGTAATCCCAGCCTTGGGAGGCTGAAAACAGGAGAATCACTACTAGTCCGATCAAGTAGTGAGACCCTGAACGCCCTGTAGACCCTTCCCTAAAATAAAAAAAAAA
>NDGM011051256.1:0-10073 GCA_002564305.1 Octomys mimax | reverse complement strand
TGGGGAGGTGACTTTGAGTGCTGAAGAGGAAAAGGGTGAATGTGATGGCCACACAGCCCCTGGGTGGAGGAAGGCTTTCATCCACGAGACGCAGAGTCAGTCCAGGAGCACTTCGCCTGGCTGTAGAAGCCCCCAGGGAATGGGAAGGCCACTTTGGTGTTGGGAGTTGGCAGGTAGAAAAGGCCTTTAAATTCCAGATTAGGATCTTGTAGTTTGTCTGTAGTCATCAAAGGGCACAACAGGATCTAGGAAGATTCCTGGTAAGACTGGCAATCCAGTGTGTGGGCAGTTCTAATGAAAAGTCTGGCTGCTATTTACACAGAGCTTACTAAGGTTCCATGGTGAGGGATTTTCAAAAGCTAACTCTTCTAACAATCCTGTGAAATAAATCATAATATCCCCATTTTATGGATAAGGAAAGTGGGTATGTTTCGCAGCTACTCCAAGATGAATAAAACACAACTGATATAGCAGGTGGGCTACAGTGTACAACCCAACTATTAAGGTTGTGTCTGGATGCCTCTGCAAAGCCTCATGCACTCATGGGGCATAGGGAGGTTTTAGAGTCTGCGATTGATTCTTGTTCCAATGCTGGGATTATGGGTGCGATTGCTACAGCCACCCTGGGGCAGGCAGCCCGCATGCAACGTAAGGGAGAGAGAGAGACCGGCCCTCTGCTCTTCATTTTGCTCTTGCTGCTTTGCTGTATTCCCCCACCATGAACTGCTGCCCTTTTCCGTGTGCCGCTCTGCCTCGGAGCCAGCTGAGTGTGGACTGAAACCTCTACAAACTGTGAGCAAGATACATCTCAAACTGAGCACAATGCATCTTTCCCTCTTTACTTTTGGGTATTGGGAATTTTGTCTCAGCAATGAGAGAAAAGTAAACAAGGCACAAATGAGCTAATCCATTCTACCAAGTTAGCAACACCACAACTGTCTTCCAGGGAAACGGTGTGTACTCTGACAGACAGCACCCAGTTCTCCACACTGAAGTCCTTTACAGTTAGCAGAGGCAGCGCCAGGGAGCATCCCCAGTAGCAGGGGATGGCATGGCACAGGAGCCCAATACTGACTCTGGACCTTGGGCTTGCTAAGGTCAGTTGGCCTGCCAGTGACTGATGTAGAAGATGCACATTCTGAGTGATGCACGGTGGCTCAAGTCTGCAATCTCAGCAACTTAGGAAACTGAGGCAGGAGATTTGCAAGTTTGAGCTGAGGCTGGGCCACTTAGTAGGACCCTGTCTCCAAATAAATAAATTAATTAATTTAACAAGGGCTGGGAGTGTCGTTCAGTGGTAGAGCAACTGTCTGCCAGACACAAGGCCTTGGGTTCAATCCTTGGCATCACAAAAACGACAGTATGCTCTAATTGCCAAGAAGGAGGATGAACTTTATAAGATCTCCTATAGCTGCCCTTGGCCAGGGCCTAGTCTTGCATCTTATCCTCCATGGAGGAGCAAGTGTCCTTGCATACGCTGGGTCAGAAGGCAGGGGAGGGGAGCAACAAGAAGCACGAAGCTCCGAGGGATGACAGAGGGAGAGAGGGTGGTTGACAATTATATATTCCAGATTTGGCCTCTGCAAGTAGGCGACACAAGGTTGGAAGGAGGCAAGCAAAGAAAAGGCAGTCATCGTGGTGAGATTCTTTGAAAATGGCATTGTTGTCAAACTTGGAAAACAGTTTCCCACCCTGAATAAAACACTGACATTTGTCTAATTAAAAAACCTAATAGAGATTTTGCAGACAGAGGGAAGACGCCAGTGCATCTGCTGGTAGAGTCCCCATATGGCCCAGCCCAATGTGTACTCTGCTGCAGAGACAGAGCAGGGCTCGTGGGTGGAAACTGCCCGGCCATCAAATCACCTCCTTGGCCTCACTGGCCGTGGCCACCATGGAGGGAAGGCCCAGCCCAGATTTCCATCTCTCCCCTTCTCCTTACCCATGACCAAGTGACAGAGAAATGTTAGAGGAAAGAGAGGCAGAGGAAGGCAGGCAGAGGAAGTGAGGAGAGGGACTCTCAGGACTGCTGGGCAGAACGCGCCTGTTCTGGAGCCCAGTGGTGATGGGATGTGCTAATAAGAACACCAGGATGGCTCAGCAGAGGTCGAGAAAGCAGCGCTGCAGAGTGGCTGCGGCTCCACGTGTGCACGGAGTCCTGAGCCACCATCCAGACGTCCAGCAGGAGCTGGATCAAGTTGAGCAGGAGGTCAAGCCTCCAGCGAAGCCAGCCAAGGACCAATCTTCCTTTCAGAGAGATGACGTAGGATGCAAGTTAAGTGCTTAGTAGTGTGGCCACCTTCTCTGGAGGTGCGCAGATGCCCCAGGCCTCCACAGGCTGACCAGGCCCACTGGTACTTGCCAGCGCTGCCCACGTGTGCCCAGGTAGTCCTTGCTCCCACACTCCACACTGTCTCTTCACTTCTCTGGGCCACAAACTGTCCCTTCTACTTCTGTCCATGCCAATCAGTCCTCGCTGCTTCACCCTCCTCCAGCAAGTCCAGGTAAAGATTTGCCACTGACAGCCCAGTCTTCAGCACCCATGTGCTCACTCTGAGCACGTCACTCTGTGCACACACACACACACACACACACACACACACACAGAGCACACCATGAGCTCCAAGATAGGAATAACTCATCCTGTCTATTAGTTTGGAATAAGATCCTGATGAACAGGGGAAGAAAGAGGAGTTCTGCCTTCCTTCCAGAAGCCATGCTGGGTAACTATGGGACTCCTGGCTCTGCCATTCATTATGTTTCTGGGGCTTTTGTTTCCGATCTGAAGCACCACAAAGCAACCTGCTGCATCTACCTAATTACCAGCCTCTCTCTCAGTTCCCACCGGCGTAGCAGGTGAAGCGTAGCCAAGGGGGACTTCATTGTGAGGATAGCACCTAGTGATGAGCTTCTTGGTAACAATAGCCATTCATTACCATAATGAGCTGTGCTATTCTACTGTGATGACACAGGATGGGGTGCTGACCTGGGACATCTGGGTTGCGCCCGTCAGGCCATGCTTTTGGAAACCAGTTCCCTTGAAGAGGCTCTTGGCCACGCATATGCAGTTAATGAAAGTGACTGTTAGGCAGATAAAATTTAGAGTGCATCTCTGGTCTTAACTACCCAAAAGTATAATGCTATGATCCCAGTGTCTGGAGCAGAGGCTGGACAGATGGGGTCACCTCTTCCATCTCTTCTGATGTTCTTTCTCCATGAGACAGTTGGGGTCACTGGTGATTGCAGGTGACATCACATTACCCAAACATGGTGGGGGGTATGATTCATTCCCTTGAGCCAATCCACTTCTTCACAATGAACACCAGCAATAATGAGATTACAGGGTGAGCTTGATTGATTTCAAGGCTATTCCTGCTCAGTGATGGGCTCAGAGTGGGACTGAGAGGAACTCTCGCACGCTTATGCAAGAGAACACCGACCCGCATGCTGTTTCTCACTGGCTGTAGGACACCAGAAGTGTCCTGTCTAAGTTGCTGCTGGCCACTGTCTTCCTAGGAAAAAAGGCAATCCCTGAAAAAAAGAAGGGGCTAAGTCAGGGACAGAAGAATGGAGGAATTGCTATCTTTGAGCAGGGCCTACTTTTGGACTTCAACTTATGTTAGCCAACAAAATTCCTTATGCCTAACCAAATGGAGTCAGTGTCTGTTATTGGGAGCTCAAAGAATGATTTCTGTGAGGAAGCATCTGCTTGGAGAATTGCCACCAAGCCAATGAGGGGCATTTGTGGCCTGGCAGAGGGGAGAGTGTATAGTATGAGAGGGACACAAAGTCGAGGGACACCCCATGCTGCTGTTACCTTATGTGCACTGTGGAGGTGCACATGACCAGGCAGCACATTCATCCAAGTTCATTAAGAGGATTTCACCCCCTCCACCTACAGTGCCATGGGTCACCAGGGCTAAGGCTGACTATATTTTAGTGCCAAATACTTGCCAGGCTAGTACTGCCCTTTGCCCTGCTTTGCAACTTGCTTGTCACTAAAATAAATGCCAGTGAATGTAATATATGCCACACAGTTCTTTGAATGCAAGTGTCTCATTTGACTTGGCCAATTTCTGCCCTTTGTCATGACAAAGAAAGGTGTCAGTTAGGTGCAACTTCTGCCACCAGACCTCTCCAAGGAAAAGGCACACAGAGTGGAGTCACAGTAGATGCACAACCTACTGTGACATGAGTGAGAGACTTCTTGCCGTAGGCCTCCAAGATTTGAACAAACAAATGCATGTTGAGCAATGTCACAATCCCTAGGATTCTGCAGAGGGAACTGGAAGATGCAGAATGATGAGGTATGGCTTTTTGTTCTCAGTATTTACTGTTATGGTCAGCCCTGCGAAGAATGAAAGAGATTGAAGAACTCAGGGATACCGTGGGCTGCCACCAAAATTGAGAAAGAGGAAGTACAGTAGCAGGGGACAACGTTCAAAGAGAGTCAAAAACTGAAAGGTGGTGATTAAGGTTGAAAACAGATGCCTTAGCTAATCAGCTGAAGATTCGCCACTCACCTTGCCAGCCGGAAGGAGGAGCCTGGCTACATGACTACATGTACTACTCTCTCTTCTGGCAGCCTGAGGCAGAGATGTTGAGACATTCACTTTCACGTTTGAATGAAACTATCTTAGTGTACAAATTATCACTTTACAATTAATTATGCAGAGCGAGTAATACACATGAGACCTCAATATTATGACAGCTTGGAAATTTACTGTTTTCGAACCCAACATGCAACAAGTCTCACCAAGTATATGTTGGAAAATAGCACAAGATGTGACAATTAATATTTTAATTTTGCAAATTCACAGCACATCTGCAGGTCAGTATAAACATCACAAACAACTTGGCATATCTTTCTTGACATTCTCCCCCAAGACTGACCTTAAAAACCAATGCTCTTTAATTAGGCTTCTCCTTCCCCTGCTGCCTTTGGGGAGAAGAGAGTGTTATGAAAAAGATACAATTACACCATATTGGAGTTCAACAGACATCTCAAATGGTTTGAATTTGATAAAAAGAAAAACAGCAGATTTCATTGCTGGAGTCTTCCCTCCAGAATCTGCAGGCACCATGTGGATATCAAGGGGAACTTCATCAGTATGTTTCTGATTCCTTTACACTTAAATCATTAAAAGATTTTTGAGGGTTTTTGAAGTCCAATAACTCTCTTGAGCTACTTTTCCCCCCAGCATATTTTTCATTTCTCTTCATAAAAATTAGGAAATTGAATTTTAGCTCTGGATTCAAAAGAGTAAAACGTGGCTGGTTGGCGGCATCAGTAGCTAAGGGTTAAAATGCTTGGTCTACAAGGGTGTACTGAGATCTGTCAATCCAAAAAATCTGTGTCAATTCTCTGTGGGCCCAAGTCTTAGACAGTAGAGATCTGCCCCACCATGGCGCAGGAAATCAGCATCCTCTGTGGCACGTGGCTTCATCCAGACAAAGCTAGACTCATCGACTCACATGAAGGGTGCAACCGTAGCGTTTCAGGTAGATTAGACCTACGGCACCATGCAGCCATGCTTGCTGCTGCTCCTCAAGGCAAGACCAGCTGAATCCTCTTCATGCCTTCTGTCTTGGTAGCTGATATTGTCTGTGTCACACTGTAGTCACCCTATATTCTTTGCTGCGCTTGACACAGCCTGATCTTACTATTGGGTAAAGCATTTCACATTTTCAATTTCTCTTGGTAGATCTAAACCTAGTCTTAAAATGGAGCATATCACAACTTGCAGATACAAAGGAGGAAATGCTTTCTGAAGCTTCCTGTGCGATGTGGGCTTCATGGCAGGAAGCACCTCATCTGCCCTTTTCATTGTGTCCCCAGACCTGGCTGGGGACTGACACATGGTAGGTGATGAACAGTGTTTGTTGAATGAATGGATGAGTAAATAAAAGCTTAATCATATGTAAAATACAGTCAACCTTTTCACAGAATTTCCATATCTACCGATTAATAGTATTCTAATGATACTCTGTGTGAGTAACAAAGGTAGAGTGATCATTGGTTTCTTTATAAAGCAAGTGAGGCCCAGAAATAAATGAGTAATTTAGGACCTTATGGCTGATCAGTGGTCAAACTGGAGCTTTCCTATTACTCAATTCTCAGCATGTGCTCTTTTCCTACAGAACAGTGTTTCTGAAGAGCTGGCATGTACTCAAAATACCTAAAAGATTTACTAAGTACAGATTGTCCAAACCCATGCCCACGTGTCACCTCAGTATGTTTAGGGTCAGAATCTGCATTTGCCAACTCCCCAGGCAGTGTGGGTATTGCTCCTCCTGGGAACTGATGCCAAGCACCAGTGTTTAAGGCCATGGCTCACCAAGCACAAAGCAAAGATATAGAAGAGAGAGAGGTGCTTCCTAATGTTCTTTGAGACTGACTGAAGTGCTAGGCCCAACTTACCCACGTGGAAAGTCAGGCTGCTTGGGTCAACTGCAGAAGACTTTGTTCTGCATTAGAAAGTAAGTCAAACCCCAAAACCTTACTAACCAACATAGATCATGGAAGAGAATATTCTACTTTAGGTACATTCCAACTTGGAAAGAATATCAACTGGAAGTTTTCTGAATATGAACTTAGGTTCTGAATGAAGCTTTTGGAGCTAGAAAGGGCATTTGAGACAACCTGATTCGACTTTCTCGGTTTTGTACTTGTAAAAGGCAAATGAAGATTTAGATCGGTAATGTAGCTGACCTACCACCCCCAGCTCTCTCTTTGCCTGATCCACTAGCTTCAGGCAAAATCAAAGGGAGGCAGGATTCCTTCCAAAGCCTCACGCTGCTTCTCCTGTAGTAGCTCCTGCAAGGACAGCTGGTCATGCACAGATACAAGTTTTCATTTTGCAACTTGTATGCCAGTGTTCAGTGCAGCATTTGCAAGAACCATGAAATGGAAACAACTTCAGGGTCCGACAGATGATGAGATAAACAATTCTGTTCTATGCCCCAGCCATACAGCAGCTGTAAAAGGAATAAAATTCTGAGGTATGCTTCAATATGGATGAACCTTGAAAATATGCTAAATCAAATCAGCAAATAGTTTGTGATTATATATATATATATATATATATATATATAATCTAAAATAGTCAAATGCATAAAATAGCAGCTACCAAGAGCTACTTGGGAGTATTGTTTGGTGGGGACAGAGCTTCAGTTTGGAGTGATGAAAAAGTCCTAGAAATAGATAGTGGTGAAGGCTGCGTCATGTGGCTATAATTAGTGCCACTGATCACGCGTCTAAAAATGGTTAAAATGTAAAGTTTAATGTGATACATATTTTTACCACAATAAAAAATTAGAAAAGGAGAAAGTGAAAAGCCTACAAATAAGAAAACACTTTGCAAGCCACGAAACACCTCAATGCTCAATGGGCCTTGCACATAACCCTGTCCACTTGTGAGCTTTGTGGGCAATGAGAACAGCTGAATGGCTGCAGGCTTGTGTCCAGTATAAGACTTTGGCGGCTACTGAGAGTTTCCACTAGTCGTGAGTGCTCACTTTGGTGTCCTTACACTTATTTCCTAAACTTAGCGATGGACTCTGGAGTTGGGGTGAAGTTTCTGGAGAAGAGCAAGTCAGAGCGCTAAGGAATTTGCTTCTTCTTCCCTCCCAGTTGTCACCATACGGGGTCCTGATGTGTCTGGTGGGTGCTAAACTCCTTATTTCAGTTTGTGTGTGGCTACGCGAAGTATGGTCATGCGGCAGAATTTAGATTCTGTGACACCCCTCTAAGCTGGGCTTCCATAAGACTCCACATTAATATCTGGCATGTTTATTGCTGCCCCAGAAAGCAGTTCTGTGCATTCTCAGAAATATGAGGCTACACATGATGATATAGCTGCCTCTCAGAGGGAAGAAGGAGACTCTCAGCAAGGCAGTTGAAGGACACGCGACTTGAATGAGTGAGATGGATGTTGAGGAGGCCGAGGGTGTGTTTATCATTCACGGGCTCATAGTGCTGTTCCCTCTCCCCTGTAGGGGTCCAAGTGGGCTTCACTAGCATGCCCGGATGCTGGGGAGATCCAGTGAATTGCAAGTAAGCAAATAAACATGATTTAGTAGTAGAAGAGAAAGATTTGCCACACCACAAAACTTCCCCCTTCATTTCTTTTGACAATTTGGCGTCTAATATTTATGGCCATGCTTTCGACCATCCAAGTAGTTTTAGTGTGAGAAAGTCTTCATAAACGGAGTGCTGATTTTCTGATAAGGTGACGAGCAATTTTATGGGGCAGTGGGTGATCACTGGATTTTAGTTAACTGATTAAATTGTTCTAATTGTGTGTAAGCATTTCTACCATCATCGACTCTGGACATACATTAGGTACATTTATACAGAGAACTATAATGACATATTCCTTGCCTCCTAAGCTTATAGTCCTAAGGATTGCACATATATACAAAGGGTATTAAATTCTTTATTTCTTTGCCATTGCAGATATTAAAAATAGAGCAACCAGAATTTTTTTCTGAATTTTCAGAATTTGTCTTAATTGGATGCCAACCATCCACGGTTGACTGCACTAAGTGTAAAGCCTTCCCACTGTAAGCACAATGGACAGTTCTCCGACTTCAGATGGAAGAAAGAGGTGTATTGTTTACACACCAAAATCTTTTTATACATCCTCTTAGATTTTTGCACCTTCTAAGTAGTAAGTAAGTGTGTAAGGAATTAAGGCACAGCCCTGTGTGGGTTTTGATAAGTCTAATTCCTCAGGGTGGATGCTCACATGTTGTAGGTGGGAGAAAGCTCTGTGGTGTGTAGCCTCTATTAAGGCTTTGCCCCTAAGACAGGAGGATGCTGGGCCCTTGGTTAAACACTGATTGCAGTTGTATATTCTCTTCACTTCCACTTCTCTGGAGTTCCTGTTAAGTAATTAAAATCACTATTGTTAAATGAGCATGGTTGGCTCAATAAGCCAAGGGCAAGTTTATGGATCTGGAGAATGGAAACTACTTTAAAGCTTGGCAGTCTGGCTGTGGTCAGGAATAACAATTAGAATAATTGATAGCCAGGTCCTTGATGTTGAGCCACCACCCAAGGCCAGCAATACATCCACAATGGGTTTGATTCTCTAGCTAGAGTAGATCACAGAGCTGGAATTGAGTTCTTCTGATTGCTCAAACTGCAGTAGCCAGGGACATGCTTCCTTGTAGTGATGCCAGTTGCAGAGAAGTCTTTTGAATCCATAGCCAGTTGAGGTCCTTGTGTTCTGGAGGAGAAAGCCTCTCTCCTTGACACAGGCATGATGAGCACAGGGCTGCAAATGTATGTGGGCTGTCTCTGCAGCCACGCCTCAGACTTGAAGCATCCCATAGGAGACAAGTAGGCTTGAGGCCATCTGGAACACATGTAGGCCCGACTGGCTTAGGCTGGCAACAGCAAGTGCAGGCCTGGATGTCAGCACAAAGATGTCCCCTCGCCTAACTTACCCTCCCAATTTAAGCAGTAACAATACTACCAACATAGGTCTAATCATATCATTTATTGGGGGAATTGCCACATGCCTGACATGATGCTAAATGTGTTTATAATGACGTCATTTAATTATATCATTTAATCTTCATATCAATCCCATGAAGCACTCATCATTCTCCTCTTGCAGAGATGAAAGCTTTGAAAGATTAAATAACTTTCCTAAAGTCAAACAGACAGTAAATGGCTAGGTTAGAAATCTGACCCCCAAACTCCTGCTCCTAAAATACCATGCTTTATTGCCTTTGCAGTCCGATTGTTCTCCGTTGTCTGGTTCCACCTATAAGATGCCCACTTTCTTTTATCATCACAAGCTGCATCTGTAGATTCTAAGAGACTTATTGATTGGACAAAGATAAATTCAAAGCACTATAATAATTCTATTAAATTATTGCATCAATGGACAAAAGGCAGAACTAACTCTCCCTACATGTAAAGGTCCTTGTGACTCTGGGAACTTTGTCCATTTGGTATGGCTTTGGGATTCTTGTTAAAGAAGTCTCTCAGGAATAAATGCTGCTGGGCTGGCGAGATGGCTCAGTGGTCTAAAGCACCTACTTGGAACAAGCTGAACTAA
>NDGM011051248.1:0-10429 GCA_002564305.1 Octomys mimax | reverse complement strand
CAAGTTCTCATATGTCCTGAGCCTTAATTGACCTTGGAAGGCTAGGGCCAAAATGTTGGCTTTAAATTTCATTCAGACTACACTTCCCAGGCTGGAGGAAATACTTATACCCATAATCCCAGCAGTACTAAGACCCATAACCCCAGTGGATCATTAGTTAATCTCAAACTCTAGACATCCCCGCCACAGGAATATAATAGGCTTTTGGGGGACAACTACACACAGATCATAACAGAGATGCAGAATGATTATGTTCATCTTGGGTAAATATTATATCTTAATCATCATTACTCCTCCATTGCCCTGTCTTCCTTCAAAGTATGTATGAATGATTTCAACATGCACCAAATTCTGAAAATAACTAAGTTAAGCAAATATTTAGCTAGATTTTATCATTACATATTTTACACTTATGATAAGCTCTTGATTTTTAATTAAGCATGCAATCTCTTATTTGCTTAAATATTTAGTGTTTCATTTCAATTATTTCTGAGCTGTATATCAAGTCACCCTTTCTGAAGTTCAATTATAGCATCAAAGCACCCTGCATGTTATATAAAGTGAATATTCCTTGTCATAAAAGGTGGGAGTCATACACTAAAGAAAGGAGCTTAAGAGAGAGAGTAGTGACTGCTGGTTAGTTGAAAATATTATCTTTATTCTTGTATATCACTTTATATGTCTAAATTTCAAAAATGTTCTTAACACAATTGATAAGGATTTGGAGAAGTATATTAACATCAGTGCACTGCTTACATGTGCAGTCTACTGTATGCTAGATAGTCACAATAGAAGGATTAGTAATGTGATATCATGTTTAGAAAAGTGAAGTGACTCTGCCCCCATTATTTAAAAAATCTTGCCCCATGTTAAAAAGAGCCTATAATAGATCTACAATTAAAATGCACTTGTTTATGATTCTAAAATATTTCTTCTGTTTCATTTTGATGCCCGAGGCCCAATAAAACCCTTCAGAAAACACTTGGTTATTCAAGATTTCTATTGTTGTACTCATTATTCTGTAATGAAAATCACGATTCCTATGATAGATTTTATTTGGGGATATTTTTCACATTTTTTCAGTGCAGATCATATTCACTAGTATTCTGGTCAGCTAACACAGTAAAATTATTTTTGTAAAGCAATTGATATTTTAGTCATTTTACTTTACACACCATTGCCATGTATGCACAGCTAATCAAACTAGGTGTTGGGCCAACAGGGTTCCTATTCAAGTGGAGGAGAGTAGGTAACAAACAACACAAAGTTAACTGCATTACAATCTGATACAGTTTGTAGTAAATAGTAGCAAGCTATTCCCTATGGAGTTATGAAGAAATCACATGTGGATTTTTTATGGAAAGTCAGACATATTAATAAATAGAAAAAGACATATAAACTAAATATTACCATTTTTACATAATACAAACCTCATGGTTAAGAACTCTGCTGCTTAACTACTGTAGAGTATTATTAATCTCTAACAAACACCACCATTTTATTGATGCCAAATTCCAATGCTAAGTGTGTTTCTGGATTTGCATCAAATCAGTAGAGAGAAATACTTTTAAGGAGGTCTAACATCCATGAAAACAAACACCTGTGGCCTATACAGCCTCTCCTTCATATTATTGCATGTCATTATTGAACTGAATCCCTGAGAAGCCTTACATAGTGACAAGTTTCATGTAGCTGAGCTACATAAGTGAGAAGTTTTTATTAATTGTTTTTTAAACCCACCTTAAAGTAGAAATTAATGCAAAAATTTGACAACTTCTTCAACATTGAATTGAGACAGTAAAAATAAACCTCTCGAGAATTCAATATTGTTTATCATTAATGCTAGAGTCTATTTAGTAGGTGAGTTAAATTTATTTCAGTGGCTATCCTTGGAATAGGAAATTAATTTTTTCTATTGTTAGAAATATATATATATATATATATATATATATATATATATATATATTCATCCCAATAAGCAAGTGGAACATCATGAATTTTTGAGTTAGAAATATGCCTGGGAAAGGACTATGCGTTAGGTAGTAAGATATAAACAGAATTGTTGGGGTGTTGACTCACCTTCTAGAAGAACAGGAAGTTATGCTCAGTATTCTTCCATTTTCATATCTCCTTGAACCTAAAGGACAAATGGGGCCAAGATTCACTTTTAGTGTCACAGCTTGTTTCTCACCTTAAGCAAGTTCCCCAGGAACTGTGATTGCTGCTGCCCAGGATTCTTAGAGGAGGGCTCCAGTTTCCCTGCTTGAATTGGCTGGAACCTGAGAAGGATTCCCTTAAACTCAGAGAAGGAAGTACACACTCTTTCTCACATCTCCTGAGACACTCAGAGAAATGTGCTGGGAAAGGCATGCAACCCACAGGGGATGAATCTGCCTAAACACACTCAGCTTGTGCTGCAGCTTTACATTGACCTCCAGAAAAATGAAGCACCTACATCCAGGTCTCCAGGATTGCCCCATCCTTGCCTCAGACCTGTTGCAGTCTTGATCACTGATCTCTGCTTGAGTGCTTCTCAGTAGGCCTAACCACTCCATCATGTTCCACCTCTACCAGGATGTGATGGGTTAGGTCTAGCTGGCACTGTGCCTACGACTAGCCCAGCTTAGCCACACACCAGATGCTGGCCCATAACTGTCTGACCTCAGCTTGCAAAGCTACCTTCTGCTCTTCCAGGGAGAACACCTTCTCAAAGACATTAGTGAAGTGGTCCTATTTCTGATTGAGTGCCTTGGGCATGGAGAAATCAAGGCTGTACAAGAGGAAGGGATAGGCCTCACCCAAGGGTTATAAAAGCAGACCAAGTACACAGAGGAGGTCATCAAATCCAAGTCCAGTAGGAGACAAGCATGAGTTGAGAGAGGAGAATGCCTCAGGGAACAAAGAAGGTAGGGTATGAGGATGACTGACTGGAGCCATATGAGTCATAGTTCCTGTTTTCTAGAGATGGCAATCAGCTCAGAAGAGTAAGATCTTGGCTGGAAGGAGTTTCAGACCATAGGAGCATAGTTTATCTCCCTATCATTTACGGGGACACCCCAGGGGTTCGGTCCAATGACATGAGGCCAGGTGGAGGGAGGTTGTGTATGGAGAGTGATTTCCACTGTGCAGAACAGCAGAGAACCATTTTTACCATGGTTTCTGGTGGCTTGTTCATTCAGTTTTCTTTGTTGCTGCCAGAGATAAGAGCTGGGACAGAAAATGGCCAGAGTTGGGGGTCCGTGCCTTCCAGCAAGCATCGAAAGTTAGAGCACAGGACATGAGGATAAGCAGTAAGAATAATGGGAAACTTAATGATCCTCTGGCCTCTACTTCCAAAAGACTTGCACCACCACACCCACGTAGGTGTATTATTGTTAATCTCTCTAGTGATGTTGTCACTTCTGAGTACAGTGAAGATCTGGGATTCTTTGGGATTATCTCTTTCGGTGGCCTAGAGCGGTGCTGGATCCAAGGTCCAAGGACCCAAGTACTTTCCTCTCAATGTATAAGGGACTAAATTAGGTTAAGAAAAATATTTTAGGGGGCCTGCCCCGTGGCTCAGTTCTTTAAGTGGCTGCTTCAACAAAGCAGTCAGGCTCAGGTTGCTGTGGTTCGATCCCCACAACTCAAGCCAGCCAAACCTGCCCTGAAGGCATTCGGAGAAAAAAAAATTAAAAAGCAAGGGTATGGTAAGTAAAGCAAGGAGGCAAGTGCTGTTCCAGGAAGGAATGGAAAGAGAACTGAGACACAAAGTCTTTAAATTTGAGACTGCTTAAAGAATATTTGAGCTTCCTCTGAAAAACGGAGATTCTCAAGCTTGAGGACTAGCAAATGAACTTTAGCAGCTCTAGGGCCCAATAAGCTTTTTGTTTTAGTAAGGAGGGTTTTTTTTTAATGGTAAGCAATATTAAGCAAAATAAGCCAGGCACAGAAAGTGAATTATTCTATCATTTTGCTCAACAATATATTCAAAATAACTAGGCATATACAAAATATAAATACACAGATTTAGGACAGATATTAACAAACCAAACCATATGTCTCGCCTAAGAAAAGGTATACCCTAAAAATAGGAATGTTCAGTGTGAGTCAGTAATGATATTAAGGACAGAGCCAAAGAAGAAACTAAACTACAGAAGTGTCTTGAATTTATTCTTTAATATTGCTGCCCACATAGAATGTGTTCATTCTGAACACTTTTTCTAAATTTCAATTTCCTATGGCATTTTTAAAAATACCATAAAGGTGACCTTCCACTTAGAAGAAGATAGACAAGAAATGAATTGGTTGTTTTATTAAGTAACACTTCAAAAATTATCTTAAGATATACATATTTTGTTACAAAAACTATAAAACAAATTCCTGCTGATTAATTATGGGAAACTTCTTTGAAGAATTCTCCACATGGAAATGTAAGTAAGAACATGCATTTCCAGTGCTACATGATTCAGATAAAAGTTAAATAAAAGCATTCTCTATTGATCTGTAAATAAAGTAGGGCATTATTGTGTGCAAATAGTTCTTTATTTATTCAAAGCAATTCCCCCTACTGGGGCAGAAGCATTCATTCTGAAAACATTTAATAGCCTTTGATTTTCTAGGTATTAGTAGAGAAATGAAAGAATACACAACTGCAGATATATTTCCTGATATAATATATATATATATATATATATATATATATATATATTCTACAGGGTCTCACTGCACAGTTTGGACTCATATTTATCCTATTTTCAGCCTCCCAAGTGCTGTGATTAGAGGTGCACGCCACAATGCCCAGTCTCAGTTGCTGTCTCAGTGTGCCCTGAGGTCGGAGCCCGCATGGCATGCCAGGAATTGAACCCTGGTCCCTGCATCTGCATAAGCAGGCTCTTTAATCCATTGAACTCTTTGCCCCTCCCCATTTTCTTCTTAGAAGATACAGTATTTACCACTGAGTTTGAAGCACATACAGGAACACAATTATGTTTTATTGCTACATAACCAATATCTATAAACCTATGAAAAGAATTTCCATCAATAGTATCTGACAGCTATGTATTTCTTAATTCATTTTCAGTACCTATTCTTGTGTAATTGATTCAGGTTTGCAACTGAACGGCATGTAGAGCAGGAATATCAAGGCAATATGAGCCCCAAACCGTTTAAGGAAACCATATCTGAAATATTGCTAGTCTAAGATCAGGACATTAGCAAATTATGAGGAAGAGCTAATCTCCATTCTCACTTGGAATATTCTCACATATGGAGAAATAAAATGTGTTAATAGAAGTATACTGCTTAAATTTGTATGAACTCCCAATTTTTTTCTTCAACCTAATATTTATGTTTTTAATATTTATCTCTACTACTTCAAAACATTTCCTGTGTTCTTGATAATCACAAATTAATACATTGAGAGTTATGACACTTTTAACAAAATATTCTACTTCAGGTACAAAACTGAAATATACTATGTCCTAATTTGCACTTTGAAAATTTGAAATTTTTTTACCAATATGTTTTAAGGGATTGCTTTTCTTCTTTATTCTGTTTCTTATATTAATATTAGAAATGAAAACGTATTAGCATCAGCATACATTTTTCTCTGCTGCCCATGTGTATACACTTAAAATCCCAGCTTTAATTGATGGCCCAGAAATTTGGTTCAAGTTGCACAATCCACCATCATTCAAATATGTTCCAAAGTCTAGACAGTACAAATCCAAGATGTTTTTAAAAATTCACAGATTTATCTATTTATCTATATAAAGACATATTAATTAAAAGTTAAATGTTTTAAAGGATAAAAATTTTTATTTTTCAAATTATTTTATAATCAAGAAAGCAAAGCCTTTGGGTTACAAATGTTCTAGCCAATTGATATTGTAATATAGACACAACAACATTTTTTGGAAGAGAATATACTTTATAAAATAACATTTTAGTACTAAAAACATATCAGAAATATAAACTACGATTAATATTTGCAAATGCAATGCTTCTAAATGCAAGTAATGTAGAACTGGAGTGTAATTTCCAACAGGAACAATAGTATAAAATGTATACGTTTCCAGGGAAAAAAACTCAGTAGTCTAAGCACCTGCTTGGCAAGTGCAAGGACCTGGGTTACATTCCTTGTACTTCATGCCCTGCCAGTCCTGGAGCCCTGGGCGTGCTGTGACACGCTGAAATGTGCTGCCACTCTGTGCCAGGAGTAGTGTCACACTCCTGTAATACCAGTGCTGGAAAGGCTGAGACGGGAGGATCACTATTAGTCTGAACTGTGCATTGAGACCCTGCAACAAATAAATGCATAAATAAAAATTACACATATATATATATATATATATATATATATATTCAAATGTATAAATTAACCTCCCCAGAAAAACAGCCCAAACTTTGTAAGAAAATGTACAAATTAATGGTATGTATTATGTGCAACAACATATTAGTGGTCTGATTATACCATATAAATATAATGAAAATAACTAATAAAAATATAATAAAATATAATAAAAATAACTAAAGTAATACTGGATTATTTGTAGTAATAAGAAAAAGTATAATTTGTGGCAATGGTTGTATGTCTTTCCTTTTAGAGAGAATAAGAAAATCTTTCAAGACAGAATGTAACTGAGGATTATTTGTATGAAAAGTCAAAATTATTGTAGTAGGGAGAAGAATAAAAGATTTAAGGTCAAAGTCAACTTTTGTTTGAGCCAGGATCTTTTATCTCTTTTCTTAGAAGCCCACTTACTAAACTGAGTCACTTCCTCCTGCAAAAAAAAGGATGTATGCAGATAAATACTGAAAGGCTTTCTGAATAAGGAATATTAGACTTAACTAAAAACCAAATTCATATATTTTCAGAATAGTGTAACCATTCTTCATTCCAGAGGGCTACATAATTTCCACAGAGTTCTAGAAACAGGCTGTTCCTTCATCTCAGGCTAGTTGTAGCAGTGTATGTAGTGTATATAGGGGAGCTCCTCCATGCCATAGAATTTGTTTCTCCAGAGATCACCACAGTTGAGCCAGCCTATGTTATGACTTATATCTTGATGTACCTCCTTATAGATGAAGCTTAAGGGAGGTGACAGGATCATGGATGTGTGATATTGGATCATGGATTTGAGAGACTGGATTGTTCCACTGATAGATTTATAGCTGTGTATAATTCAGGATCTGCAGCCTTGTAGGAAGAGGCTGTTCCCTGGGGGCATGCTTGGAACTATGTCCTTCCTACTACCTTGTTTTCTTTCTGTCTCCTGTTCTTCCATGAACTATGTTTCAAGTTAGAACCCTCTGCCATACCACCTTATTAATGACACAAACCGAGAGTCAAAATGAACTTTCTTCCATTAAGTGGTGGGTGTCACAGCAAGGAGAAAATAACTAAGACACCAAGTTGGTGCTAGGTCTGGGAATGACATTTCTGTCTTTCAGAATAATATGGACATGTAGCAGAATTCTCTTTTCATTGTGTCCAGGAATGTTGCCATTACACATATCAAAATCCACTCTCCATTTTGTCATTGGGCCATTGCAAAAGCCATGCATGTGCATGGCATCCCTTATCCATGGAATGAAGAGTATCTATTCTTCATGGACATTGGGGTTGCCCTGGAAAATGTGGTCTAGTGTGGGCAGCTGATAGACTGATAGGCTGTTAGAGTTTTACACCTCATAGTCACCAGAATTTTGGAGATATTCAGCCTAATAGTATAGATGTCAGAAGTGGGTTTTGTTTAGGCCCAGACAAGAAACTGTTCTGCCTCAAGAGGATGGACAGGATGTAGTCCCTCTGCACGTCCACCACAAAAAGCATGTCACCCTTGGTACTACATAGCACCTGCCTGGTATTCATGAATGCTTTGAGAGTACCCAAGCCCTGATGATATTTGGTCAGTAGCTTGGGCAGCCTGTCTACCATATAGCATTGTAGCTGGCCTTTGAAGTCATGGAAAGTAGTGTTAACCTTTATGCCCACTGTCCAATCTTTCAGGTAGCAGTTAATATAGCAATCTCTTCTGCTCTTTGACTAACAAGGCCTGCAATAACAAGTGCCCAGCAACTTCCAAAATGTGGCTAAGGAGTAGAGGTGTTTTATGCAGCACTTACCTAAGCCTGTGCCAGATGGGCCTTCTCCTGCTTGATGCCACGCCCTGACAAAGTACAAGTTAGAGAAGGTGGTGGTCCTCCAGTTGTGTGCTGAGGGCTAGTACTAGGTAGAGAGCAAAGACAGTGTGGAGAATGTGGCATTTATGGCAGTGATCTTGGAAAGAGGGCAGTGGCTAAGGAAATAGCCATATATCTCTTCTTTAGTTTGTAGAGTGGTCTCAAGGGCCAGGAATCTGAGTCTATTTTCAATCACCTAGAAAACTGAGTCCCTGGTATGTTGGTACCAAAGGAGGAGAGAATTACAGGTCTGGGTGAGGAATCTGCTGCCAAAGAGGACCCCAGAAGCCAAGGAAACTGTAAGCAATAACTACAATTTTGTCCTTTGAGCTGGCCCCGGCCAGTGGGAAGGAATCTAGTGAGGGGAAAGAAAAATATTCTGGGGAATGTGAGTGTACATAAAAAGGAATTGGAGAGCAGGTATGCAGGTGATATTAAGTAAGGCAACTGAACTGCAAGACTACAGGAGGGGTGGAGAGGACAGAAGAAAGGAGAGGACTGAAGAATTGAGACAGCTGTTGGAGGAGATTCTTGGAGACTTTTATTCTAAGAACTCTACTATCTAGCATGTTACCTCAGCATCCAATCAGCTGGTAAAGTAAAATCTGAAACCTAAAATATAGTTCAGCAAGATCCTAGGAGCCTTAACCATAATCTCTGTGTAAAAATAAACAATAGTATCCTTGGTGTAAGTGTGAGAGAAAGATTAGTAAGTTTAGATACTGAACTTAATAGGGGATGATATTATTTGGATGTGGCAGGTAGACCCTGCTAGCTCCTTGCTGTGGTCCCTGTTTTCTCAGCCTCCCTGCTGGTGGTGTGCCTTAGAAATGAATACAACTAAAGACCATACCGATGTATGCTCTTTAGTGAAATAAAGCAGATCCACAAGTTCAAACATCATATTGTCTTGCTAGTGTAACAATCTGAAAGAGTAAATGAAATCTGAAAGGTAAAATAAATATTGTGACAGGAAAAGAAACCATTCAAAGGAAAGAAACAATTGGGATGAGGGAAAGGAGGGGGGAAAAAAGAAAGACAAAAATTACATATGTATTATGCAGGATTACTTGGATAATTGTATTGCTGATTTCTGCTGGTTTATTGAAATAAAGGTAATGCTTAATTTTTTCTCACTTCTTTTCAACTTTTATAACTTTTTAGACAAATTTTGCATGTTTATCTCTGCTAACTTGAATAACAAATGTGAAGACAACAATATACACTATAAGCTTCCGGCTACGCTGTGCCAGCGGGACCTACTGGTTCCAGCCCAGGTGCAGCATGGGTGAGACCCTCTTCCACCCCTTTAGGACACCCCCTACCACTCCGCAGCACCTTCTCACCCCACCTGCCAAGTAGGAATATCTGCCACATTCTGGGAACCCCCAGATCCAGTCCTAGCCCAGGCCCCGTGAGTGTGTGGGAGAACTTCAGGCTATCCTGTGCCTTCAGGACCTACTCATCCCAGCCCAGGCACAGCTTGGGTGAGACCTTTACCACCCACTTGGAATGAACCCCACCACTCCACAGCACCTCTTCCACCTCACCCCCCAAAAAGAAACTTCTGCTGCCTACCACAAACCCCCAGACACAGCCCTAGCCCAGGCCCAGTGACTGTGTGGAAGAGCTTCCAGCTACTCTGTGCCGGTGGGAATTACAGGTCCCAGCTCAGGCAGAGTGTGCTTGATACCCTCTTTTACCCTCTTGGGATGCACCCTATCACTCCGTAGTGCCACGCCACACCCACCCACAGAGTAGGAATTTCTGTCGCATTCTGGGAACCTCCAAATCCATTCCTAGTCCAGGACCAGTGACTGTATGGGAGAGCTGCCTCTCCCCCTACTCCAACTTGTCACCTCCAGACTCAGCTCAGGCCTGGCATACATGCGTGGGGTAAAACCCTTCAGCTGCAATACCTGTAGAGAGTGTAGGGAACAGAACCACCCAGGTAGTCCAGCAGCAGAAGATCTTGCCAGATGGGCACAACAGGTTCACCCACAAGGGCAGGAACAGGAAGGAACTGAGTATATCAGCAAGACCCAAGCCAGGTACAGCTGGATAAATGCAAACATTGTAGATCTACACCTGAAATTCAGTAGGTGCTAAGGCTATGACTGCAAAAAAGATCTACAACAAAGGTCAGAAGACAGTGCTACACAAATTGACAATGAGAAGGAACAAAATGCAATCTAAGAAGCCAAGCTCACCCATAACAAGTGCAGAGGACACTAACACAGAAAAAATTGGGAATCACACAGCT
>NDGM011051232.1:0-11374 GCA_002564305.1 Octomys mimax | reverse complement strand
TCCTATTTACAAACACCATTAGAACAAATCCCTCTATTCATTAAGAGAATATAACTATCTATCCTAACCTTTCTGAACACACAGATACAAATGGACATTCATCTGTATCCCTTTGTAAACTTAATTTTTAAAAATATAAATATCTAACTTTTGATATTCCAATTTGCAATTCATGTTACAAGAGGATATAAATAGAACTCTTCAAATTGAGTCTTACATGTTCTTTGGCTAGTCAAATGTTTAGCTATGGAGCCCTTACAGGTTGTTTAAGATATGGAGGTTTTACTTGTTTGCATTTCAGGCTGTTAGGAGTACATCGAAGGCCACACAGGAATACTGGGATGTGAAAGGATTCCACACAGTATGTTCTTCTCAGCTTCTTTTGGAGATGAATTAAGATAGTTGTTTTTTTTTTTTTTCTATCTGTGGGGATAGAACCCAGGTCCCTTGAAATTAGCTGTATTCCTAGCTCTCTTGTCAAAGGAGATTAAGTTATGGCAAAGATGGCTGGGGAAGCAAGCATGGCTTGTTAATTACAAGATTCCAGGACAGTTCCCAAACCTCTGTGTGTAGACTTCTTGTGAGAACTGGAGAATGTTTCCAATAGGATGGTCTAGACCTGCTGTCAGCCTGAAGTGTGGGCTTCCAGCACCACCTCTCAGGACTTGGATGTAGAAGTTCTTGTGGGTTTCCTCAAGATTTGGACAGCTTAAAAGGACACAGAAACCCAGAAGAGGTTGGTCTCATGGCTTTCCTCATAATAGCCTTCCCTGCTTCCCCAGAGTGTACTTTTATCTCTTTTATTAGATCCAAGCTTGCTCTGCAGAGCGTTTCTCCTTCAGTCTTCACAAAATTTTGCCATTGGCTGTTTGCTCATTTCATTCAGTTCTTTGTTCAAGACAAAAAGAACCTGGAATCCAGCTCCAGAACAAGAGGTAACCAACGCAAAACCCAGTAACATTTACTTGTGAGCCACTTTTAGAAGGAGCTACCTGATAATAGCGCCCCACCCTGCCACCTCTTTTTTGTGGTTTTAGGAGTAGAACCCAGGCCTTGTGGTCTCCCACATACTAGGAAAGTACTTTGACCCACAGTCTTGGCCCCAGAACCTTTTTAAAATCCTGCTTTCTCTTTTGGTGGATAGGAACTCTCTTCCTGCTCCTGGATGCTCTCCCCTATTCCCTCCCAATTTAGGCAAGGTAGCGTGATGTGCTGGTGTGCAGCAATAATCCCAAGCATTCTAGGAGGCTGAAGCATGAGAATCGCAAGTTTGAGCTCACCCTGGGCAATTTAGTGACTTAATGAGGTACTCTCTCAAAAATTTAAAGTGTAAAAAAAATAAATAAATAAAAGAATCTAGAAGAGGAGCTGATGGCCTTGAGCCTGCCTGGGAAAGACTGACAGCCCCAAAGGGGTCAGTGCTGTGGCAGGCAGAGGACTTGGTCTGCTCCTCTTCATGTCGGGCTGACCTTACACCCAGCATCAGAATTGTGGGTAGTCAGTTGCACTGTGTCAGTCACAGCGTTACTGAAGGTTTCTTCCTGTCATTTGACTATGAGATGGGCCACTCACTACCTGCTTTTTATTCTTGCAGCCGTCCTCCCCAGGGCAGGAGGGTTGGGGGTTTGATGCCCACAGAGGGGTCTAATGCCACAGAGGGAACCAAGAGGTACTAAGGGAAAAGCTCTGTCACACTTCTGCTCCAGTCTTTCTGATTATGGAGCTCTGCTTCTAAGGAAGAGGACTTTGTTACAGGAATTTTCCTCCTTCAGTTATACAGTTTGTATCTATAATCAGAGAAAGCCGGGGCCTTCCTGGGGCACTTTTACACTCTATGCTTTCCTTGCACTGTGAAAGATGCCAAACAAGAGTTCCTAGTGTGGGATTTCAGTGTCTTGTAGTTGTTTTAAAGTTGTTATCAAAAAATATAAACAAGTACTGGGTGACCAAAAAATATAAACAATTACTGGGTGACTTATAAAGCAGAAATTTCTCAGTTGTTAGTTCTTACAGTTCTGCTGCACAGTTATATACCAGTAATGACTTGCCTGGTTTTCCATGGAGTGACATTTTCTGGGAAGGATCCAAATTCTACAGTCCTCCAAAGCAGTTTGCCTTGGGATTGACTTTGCCACATGTGACTTTATCTATTGGGCTCGACCTTAACCTTTCCTATCTTAAAACCCTGGGACTTGGAGTGTTTCCTTCCTTTCAGTACAGGAACAGCAGGGGCGTAGGTTCTTTCTATAGTCGTTACATTGGTCGTGTGGTTGCAGAGAAGCAGGTCACATATCTGTGTAGTAGAGAATGTGAGTGAGGCTTGTCGTCAGGAAGATTGTCTAGCAGAACTTGTTTTATGAGACCATTCAATTGGTTACTTGGGTTCTTAATCACACTGGTAAAATCATTGCTTTCACTAAATATGATCTATTCTTTTGTTCTAGTTATTTAATGCATTTCTTTCCCTAGCCAGACCCATTTCTTTGAGGGGCAGGAATAGGACCTGATTCTCAGGCCACTTTGTTTTGTTTTCTTTTTTTCTTTTTTCCTGTGTAGACAAAGCATAAGTCTTAAAAAAGTAGGTGATCCTAAATGTATTAACCCAAAGAACATAAGGAATTCAATAGGAACAAATATCCTTACTACGTTATTAGCATCTCATTGTACACCAAAGTTGTTCTGGTTCATCCCCTTTAGTTTTGATCATCAGTTTATTAATTCATCCCCTCTCCCTCTTTTCTTTATCACTTGTGTGCCAGGTACTGTGCAAGGAGCCAGGGCCTGAGGTGAACATAGGTATAGAGCTTCCCACTAGATTTGCTGAGAGATACAGAAGCCCATAGTGGAGAGCTGCCTTAGGGCCCAGAAAGGTTTGCATGAGGATATAATTTTTTTTTTTTTTCTGCATCAGGAATCAAACTCAGAACCTGTGCTTATCAGGTAGGCACTTGTGCTGCTGCTGAGCTACATCCCTGGCCTGAGGGTGTGATATTTAAGCTGATGATTATCTGCCAGAGAAGGAAGGAACTTGTCCAAGGCTCTTTTACTAGTAGTGGCTTTTGAATAGTGGAACGTAGCCTTGAACTCAGATTTCTCCCTTATCCTGGACCATTTTTGAGGTTTATGGGGGAAAGTGTGAGAACACTTATCACTAACATACTTTGAGGACTTCGAATCCCATTGGGATATGTCGTTCAGCTGTTTCATGAATCGCAAACATTTTGAAAATTGTGGTGAGCTGCTTGTCCTCTCCCAGATTGATGTACTGAAATCCCAGCCTTAATGTGCTACTCAGAGGTGGGAGCTTTGGGAGGTAATTAGGTCATGAGGCTGGAGTCCTGTGAATCAGATTAGCGTGCCCCTACAGTTGGGCTGGGAGGCCAGCTTGCCCTCTTTCTGTTACATGGGTGACTCTGAGAAGTGAGCAGTTTGCAGGCTGGAAGAGGGCCCTCACCAGAACCTGGCCAGGTAACAGCTTGGCTGTACATTTAGCCTTTAGATCTATAAGAAAGTTCTATTGTTAGTAAGCCTGTATGTTGAGCTTTGTGATATCAGCCCAGACTGACTTGGATATAAAGTACTTACTGATTAAGTTTTGATAATGTGAAACTGTATGTATTTTTTTTTTCCTTGTTTGCTATTTGAGGTAATATAAAACATTTTAGTACTTTACCTCCTCCTAGTGTAATTACTGGATCTCCTTTTGTTCTCTCAGGCCTGCAATATTTTGTCTTTTATAAGCTTAATTTGTAAAGTTCTTTTTAACCTTCCAGGATTTTATCTTAAATTTTTTCCTACAGAGTGATAAAAATTAAAGACCCAGGATTTAGAAAAATCACAAGTAACCAAAAGTTAAGTGATGGGGTAGGGCAGAACCTTAATAAAAATTTTAAAATGTAGAATAAGCCACAGAGGCTATCTGAGATGATCTCAAAGATTTTCCATTTGAGAATGAGAAGGAATATTTTGTCATGCTTTCTTAAGACATCAAACCTATTCATACATGTGGGCCTACCCAGACATGTCAACAGGGAAAAACTGAAGACAGCTGCAAACACAAACATTTGTTCACGAGATACTCATGTGTAAAGGAGCAAGGTGGGAGGGCTCGAATCCAGAGGAGAGGTGTTGGAAGGGCTGGCTTACCCAGTGGAGATAGCATTCTATATCTATAGTGTTATGGGAATTCTATACAGTGCTTTTACAGGTAGTTCTATCAGGTGGAATTCTGATCATTCTATATTAATTTTCAGGGAAATGGAACAGATACAGAAAATATCATTTACCCAAAATCATATATAGGGATGTCTTAATCCCCATCAGTCTCATTTATTTGGTAAATGAATTTTTTGAGCTTTGTGAAATTGCCTTTTTTTTTTTTTTACATTTAATAGTATTTTTATGAACTCTGTAAATAATCATATCAGTGTACTTAAAGAAGGGTTAGAGCCTTCTGCCTCTGTCTCTTGGTGATCACCACCATCTTGCCTACCAGAGGACTCTGCATTCTAAACCCCACCCCATAAAATCCTGTAGACTGCTAAGCATCTGGTGCCAGGTACTGATGCCTGGACTGTTTCTTAACTAACTTCTGATGTGTGAATAGTCTTTGACAAAGTCCACATACACACCTTGTCTGGTGTAGTATATAAGCCCCCTTTTCTTGTCTCAGAATCTGGGAATCCTTCTTTGCTGCTGGCCAATACAGGCTTCTGCTTTCTCCATTAAATTCTTTTTTTTTTTTTTTTTTTTTTGCGGAACCAGGGATTGAACTCAAGCCTTTGCACTTGCTAGGGAAGCGCTTATTCCACTGAGCCATCTCCCTGGCCCCTCCATTAAATTCTTAATAAGTTGCATTCTTTGTTAAAATTTTAAAAGATCGTTCTTCTGAGTGCTTTAGGTTGCATCAGAATCTCTGAGAGGTTTCTGGGCATATAAAAGTTAAGAATAAGCCAGGCATGGTGGTGCACACCTGTAATCTCAGCACTCTGGGAAGCTGAGGCAGAAGGATCACAAGTTGCAGCCCAGAATATTCAACTTACTGAGTTAGAGAGACCCTGTCTTGAGATCTTGAGATGTAGCTTAGTATAAAGGTCCTGGGTTCGATCTCTAGTACCATTTCCCCCAAGTTAAGAATAATGGTAGTAGTAAAAAGTATTGAGGATTTTTAAAAGCTTGGAGTAATGGAATCATCACATATATGTCATGAAAGTGAGAGACTTTAAAAATTCGTGTTTTACAGTATAGTAATTACAAGCTCATATGTAGTGAAATTACGATAAACAAGGTTAAAAGATGTGACTAATTGAAACATATTTGGACTATGTTGGCTAATGTCTCAGACTAGAGAGAGAGAGATAGATACCTTGGCAGTGATTATAAAGTTCAACATAATGATGTAGGGACCTTGAGAGCACTGTGGTCGGTTGGGTCCGTGTTGTTACAACTGGAGGGCAACTGGACAACAGAAACACACTCATGCAACTCGACCCATCAGTTCAACTTCTAGTGTATGTCCAGAGCAGATAATTACACAGTTGTGAAAAGAGAGATGCACAGAATTACTCCGTGGAGGTTTATTTTGGTAAGAAAAAGCTAGGATACTCGTTATTAAATAATGAGAGATTGTGTGTATGGAACACTATCCATTAAAATGATATGGTAGTTCATCATTTTTAATTAGAAGATATCAATGACATATTACTAAGGTAAAGCAATTCTGATAGAGCTTCATAAATAGTAAGTACTCATCAATGTCCATTATTTATAAATACGTGAGTGTGTGTGTCAACATACAAGGAATGTTTAACAGAATCTTACCAGTGTTTTTTTCAGTGATTTTAATTTATATTTTAGTATTTTCCTGTGTAGTTTCATTCTGTTAATTGTGAAAGGCAAAAACAGTATCTAAAACATGCCTACCCCTACTAACCCAATATTGCAGCATCCTTTATTTTAAAATCTCTTTATTTTTATCATGTATTAGTTGTACATATTAATGGGGTACAATGTGATATTTCAGCAGATGCATACAGTTTGCCCTGATCACATCTTGGTGTTTGGCATTTCTCTCTTCCTATCATTAATGTTTGGAACTTTGAGCATCTCTCTTATATCTTCATAAAGCATGTGGTAACGTCATTTAAAGTAAGGTGAAGTTTGAGTGAAGACTGGACGTTGATTTTATAGAACATTTATTAAGTTCAGCTGTGTATATCATGTGACACTAGGTTAGATGATCTCTGAGGAGTGTTCTTGTTCTCAAGAATCTTAAAGTCTAGAGTAATTCCAAGAGAACACATTATCAAAACAGTTGTGGTGTGGAATATGTAAGTACCTCCTGAGGGGATGTTTGGCATGTATGTTCATATTTATCATTTATCTTCAGTATTTACTTAGATATACAGTGAGTGCTTCACACACCAGGAAGAATTTTGCCCCCATTTGTAGGCTTCTAGTATCACTCAACTGAGCATTATTACCAGTCAGGGCACATACATTTATTTATTTATTTATTCATTTATTCATTTATTTATTTATTTTGGCGGAACCAGGGATTGAACTCAGGCCTCTGCGCTTGCCAGAGAAGCACTTATTCCACTGAGCCGTCTCCCAGGCCCCTGGGCACTTGTATTTAAAAGGAACTAACAATGTCATTCACTGGCAGTTCCTTTGATGTCCTAAAATCCCACACTTTACATCTGATAGCATGGCCACCAAGGCTTCTGCATGGCAGTGCTGGACAGAAAGTTAGAGAACACATGTTCTGGGAGAAAAGATCACTTACTAGCTTTGAAAATAAAATTAATGCTTAATCATTCCTTTAGACCTGTTTTCTGATGTAGATATTTTCCTCTAGTGGTGGCATTTTATTTTTTTAACGGTAGAAAATCATAACCTGTTGACCCAGTATAAAAGCTAGGAAAAATTAGTTTTTGAAAATTTTTTTGGTTCTCTTCTAACATTGTATTATTTTATGTTGTCCTGATTTTCTTTAGCCTATGAGATTGAAAACATATGTAACATTCTTTGGGCTGATACTTGTATGCTCATAGTCTTAAAAATCAGGGTAGGTTTACAGGAAATTGGTTAGAGAGCTGAAATTGAAGTGGATTCTGCTTCCATCTGTCTGCCATTTATAAGAATATGTGCTGCACATAAGAGTATGTGCTGAGAGGAATCTTTGGAAGAATATCATCAGATCTTTTGTGCCACCCGAGAAATTAGAAATAAGTCTCATATGTAATTTACTTTTATAGAATTAAATTTTCTGTAGTCTAAAATCTAGTGATGTGATTGAATATTAGTTTACTTCTACAAAGAATGGAACAGCCCCTTTGTGTTTAAGAGACAAAAACAACAACAACAAAAAATGTTAAAGGCAACACTTTTGAGGATTTTTGCCAAGTGCCTAGGGAATGTTCAGGGCCATTGTGGTTCCAGATCGTGAATTTAGAGCGAAAAATTCAACAAAGTTGTGCGGTTTTTTTGCTCCCTCTGTGCTTGCATATGTGAAGGTTGTGGCTTTGCCAAGTGAGTAGATCCTCAATAGGGTGGGGAAAGAGTTCAAGGTATGTGCAAGGGAGTAGTGTGACAGTTGACTATGGAGAGATGAGGCCAGATACGAAGAAGATGGGGGACAATGGAAAATGGTAAGTTGTGGGTTACATGTCTCACTGGGATCCAAGATTTTCTGAAGTTGAGGTATAAAAGGCAGAGAATTGACAGAGAAGAGGTGGAAACTAGAGAGTAATAAGGAAAAATTTGAGTTAAAGATGGGCATATGATATTAGAGTTGAGGTTGAGGACATGGACTAAGAAGCTATAATATAAAAAGATCATCTGTGTGGATACTGAGAAGTAGCAGAGTGACAAGGAGCCAGGAACAAAGGACTTTCCAGCACAAGGGGGAGTAGGTAATATAGACTGATTTTGCATGATTCAGCACTCAGAATTTTACATAAGAGGATGGGAGGAATAATGGTCTAAACGTACTAAAAAGAAGTGATAAAGACACCCACTCCACCTCTAAGCCCCAAAGTTCAGGGAATATAGAGAGAAAATAGTCACCACTTAGTAGGCTGAGTGAGGGCGGTAAGCAGTGTCCTCAGAGAAAAGCCAGGATTCTGTCAGAATAGGAAAATGGAAGGAGCATTCCGAGAAGCAGCTCAAGGCACAGGGCAGTGATGGCAAACCTTTTAGGCTTTCAGTGACAGCAAACATCCCACTATTTCATGATTGCCATAGGTTCTCCACCACAGGCATAGGAGATCTTGCTGATGACTGCCTGAGAGTTCCAGAGAGCACAGCCTGAGAGTCCTAGGCGTCTCCCTGAGTGTGTTGTTCTCAGGGTTGAGAGGTGTGATGGGCTTAGCCCAGGTATTCCCAAGGCTTCAGGTAGTAGGATAAAGAGCGTCATCCAGGGGTTGGGGTCTCCAGCTGGATTCCTACCTGAGGGGTAGTTTTATGTAGCATGTGTAGGGCTCCTGCTTAACACCAGCCAGGGGAGGAGTTGTCTTAATTTCAAGTACTCATAGCTTATCCTCACCTTGCCCAGGGAATGTTAAAGAGCAGCAGAGGACATGGAAAGTGCCTGCTTTTACAGCTTTGTGGATGAGGTGAGATGCGATGGGATGAGATCACACCACACCATGCATTTCACTACGTGGAGAGCACCCCCTTGGACTCTGTCATATTTCTGCTGATAACTCTTGCCTGATGAAGAGACCTTCCCTGTCTTGCTTCTTTCCATCCTACTTACACGTCTGTGTTTCTCGTGTCAGGAAAGATGAAAGCTGCAGCGGATGCCAGTCTGCGAGCTGAGCATGCCTGATGGTACCCCATAGGATGGTGGTGGTGAACCTGTGGCGTGCGTGTTATTGTATTTTTCTTCTAGAACAAAAGGTATTAATGTATGATTTGTGTTTTTCTAACTTAACCTCAGTGTTCAGGTATATTTGCAGTACTGACACTGTGTAATAAATTAGTGGGTTCTAAGTTGCAGTTCGGTTTCATAAGGTTCACTATCACTGCTGTAAGATATCTATACTCAGGGTGCTGTCTATGAGAAGGTTTTTTAATCTAAAACCAGACATCACTCCTGCCAACATAAAATCCATTCAGTTTTCTTTTTCACTCACTGCAGGAGACATTCTGTAGTATAAGCCAAAAGAAACTGAACATATAAAGTGACCTGTATGTAATCTACTTTGGGGAAACTAATTTATGTTTAAGTCTTTCTGAGCACTAGATTTAAAATTCAGAAAGAAGTCCTCCCTGGCTCCCTGTGGATAGATGCTACTGTCTGTACTCTTTATTATAATCTGTTGATCCAAATGCTCTTATAAATGCAGAGATTCAGGATTTGCCATTGGTCCTAACTTTAATTCCTCTTTCTAGAATCCTGCTTTTTTTCAGAGATACATGTGGAAATGTCACTTTAGGAAACATGTGAGTTGTTGTAACCATTCACTTACAAAGGCCTACTGTGTATGTAAGGGGACCACTTAGATACTTTTTAAAAACGAAGAGAAGGAAGAAGTAAGTGTGAATATAAAGTTTGGTTAAATAAACATTTTTTTATAGAAAATTCTAACATGTGGTAGAGATGTTGGAGATGGAGTGAAGTAGAAGTGGTATTGATGAAATTGTTTAAGACGCTCTTTACTTTCTTTTTTTTTTTTTTTAACCAAGAAGTCTGCTCTAGTAGACCACCTATGCAATATATAAATAATAAACATAGCCAAAGTCAGTTGACTGGAGCTTTTTCTAGCCGTACTTTGACTGACACTTTCTCCCAGCTGTGAAATAGTCATGATCATTGTGCAGTCTCTTGGAAGACCTGAAAGTCCTGAAACAGCAAAATGAAATCAGATCCTTTCCAAGTGGTAAATTCTAGAAGGCAGGGCCAAGGCTTTGCCTTACACAGTGCCTTTGGGAGATGATCTCACCCTTTGGAGTGTCCTCAATGACAAGCTGCAATGATGTGATCCCCAAATATGGATATATATATATCTGTATCTATTTTGATATCAATATATATGAATGACAGTTTAATTCAATATATGGAGAAAGTGAATTAAACTGTCACTGCATTTACTCTGGTACATTCTTTTCTAATTCCATGGAATCTGGAAGTTACTGTTATGTACAAGAAGATGCAGAAATAGACCTGTTTAAAACAAAATGAAATAGACATGTAGACACACCTGTGCACACTAGTGCACGGAGAGACTTCCTGATTCGTGTCTGACTCAGTTTTCAATTAGCTAGAATATTGTACTTCTCAGTATTGGTAGGTAAGTGAATTTTATTGTATATGTGATTGCACATACAGTTTTTAATATTTTGCCTTATGGAAAAAACAACCAAATTTGCCTCAGTAAATCATAAAATCATAGTACTCTAGAAAGAGAATGTGGCATTTTATCTGCCTCTGGAGGTTTAAAGCTAATCTCTGTCTCTGACTAATTTTGGTATTGTTCAGTTTTAGTTGGTACTGAAGAAACCAAAATTTTTCATGCTTCAGACCTAGGCCTTTTCTTACTGGAAAAGAAACAAAAACACATCAATGTAAGATACATGTTTCTTAATTAAAACTTATGAGCTACTTTTTATTGGTAGCTCTTTGGCCTTGTCTTCAGCAAGCTGTTTCATTTATGACAGGGTCAAATTTTTTAAGTTAAAAAAAATTACACATCCATACATGGGTATAAGTATTTGTATTTAACATTCTAGGAATAAAATATCATTTCTAAATGAAATTGCAGTACTAGCAGAAGCCTATTGTTACATGTTCTGCTGTTCCCAAGGCTTAAAGTGGGTGGGATCACACCTTAGAAATTTTCATGAAATTGTGGGATTGTTCATGCCTGGCAACCAAATAGACTGTTCTGGTGGTTTTTCTGTAATAGGTAAATAGGCTTTATAAGGTCAGTGTAAGGATTAAAAACAACCGTAAATACTAAATAAAGTTTCTTTTCTTTGCTTCATTAGTGTCTTATTCATATTCTTGCCAGTGACTCACAGTATCTGACACCCGCAGTTTTATTTTGGTTTATTTTCACTCACATTTCAGTCCATGGTCAGCTGGCCCCAAACTGGGACAGCGTGGCAGAAGGGCATGTGGAAGAGAGCTGCTTATGCACAGTAGACAGGAAGCAGAATGAATGTGGCAGTGTGGGTCGTATCCCCCATGCACAGCCTCTTCCAACCAGCACTCCCCACCAACACAGCTCTAAACTCATCAGTGGACTAATGCATTAATGAGTATAGTACACCTATGATCTGATCACCTTTCAAACACCCACATATGTGCACATGAGGCTTTTGAGGCATATATATATATATATATATATATATATATATATATATA
>NDGM011051217.1:0-14877 GCA_002564305.1 Octomys mimax | reverse complement strand
GTTATACATGGAAAAGTGTTTTCCAAAGTAGAATGTCCAAAGGTATTCTCAGGGGTATAAGAAGAAAATATCACTGTTTATCCTTTTATAAATATATTTTTCTTTACATTTTCATAAAACAATATAATAGTAAAATGGTATATCTCTATAGCTTTAAACACACGCTTATACTTTATGTTTTTGTGGCCAGCCCATGTTTTGGGGGATGCTGACCCGGCATGTACTCGGGATTGAATGACATGTAGTACTGGGGATCAAAATAAGGCCCATGCATCTAAGCAGGTGCTTTCGACTGCTGAGCTATCTCGCAACCCCTCTTACAGACACTTTGATATTCTTTCTCTCTCTCTGTCTCTCTCTCTGTCATTCTCTCTGTCTCTCTCTGTCTCTCTGTCTCTGTCTCTGTCTGTGTCTCTGTCTCTGTCTCTCTGTCTCTGTCTCTCTCTCTGTCTCTCTCTCTCTCTCTCTCGCTCTCACTCTCACTCTCGCTCTCATGCTATAACTTAGGACCATACTTCAAATAGCAGTAGAAGACCAAGGATACACAGGGATATAGCTCAGTAGCCTAAGCACCTGCCTGGCAAGTGCAAGGTCTTGAGTTTGATCCCTGGCACAAAACAAGTATCAGTAGAAGAATCAATGAGCTTTTCTTAGTGAAGAAGAATGTACTGCATTCAGGATATGAACACACAAGAATCACCTGAGCTGTAACAGAAACCACTAATGAGCAGACTACACCCCAAACTAATTATGTCAACTCTCTAAGGTAAAAATCAGCATCAGTAATTTTTCCCCATTCCTTGATTTTAATGTCCCAGGACTAAGAAACACTGAATTAGAGCTATAATCAAATATTATCTGAATTGGCCAATAAAATGTAATTATTAACTAAATCAAACTATTAAATGGCTTCAAAAGTTACAGAGAAATAAAAGCTAATAAATATAGGAAGTGCTTTTGCCTTCAGTATTAAGTGCAGGGCCAGGGAGACAGCTCAGTGGCATAAGCACTTGCCTGGCAAGTGCAAAGTCCTGAGTTCCATCCCTGGTACCAAAAAATTAAAAAAAAAATCATGTCACTTCAATATTAAATGCAAAAAAATCATTTTTCTCATTGCTTTTTGTTTTCACTTCCTCATGAAAGCTAGAAGCCATGTGACCCTCCAGGCTGCCGCTGTGGGAAGTGAAGAGTAACACACTAATTAAAAGACTTTTTACATAAGCCACTTTCTTATCTGCTGGAATTTGAGTGAGCTCCTTCAGCTGCTGGGCTTGTTTTCCCAAGTTTACACGATAATAAAATACACTCAGTAACCCTCTTACTCTTCATTTACCAGCCAGCAGATTGTTCAATACTGATTAGCTTTGAAATGCAAATAGCCCTATCAGGTAGCTGGTGCTCGCCTTCACCTGGGCTGAGGCTGCACAGGAGTGAAAGTCAAAACCATTTTATGAGAAGACAAAATAAATTTGGCCAAGAATATAGTTGAATGCACTCATAAAAAAAAAAAAAAAAATAGTCTGTCTGAAGGTAGGGAGGAGATCTCCAATATTCCCAAGATTATATTCAGGATATGAAAATCTTTGTTTTGTCTAGCACATTAACTTTTTTGCTGAAATTCTTAGGTTTCTAAACACTTAATATTCTTTGGCCTACAAGTAACCCTCTGCTGACCATTAACTTAACTTTCAAAACAAATGTATTTCCAGTATTTGCATTTTTATCACAATAGGACAAATACGAGGGAGCTTTAATTTAAAAAAAAAAAAAAAAAAAACTTCTCTGGCCTATTATGTTAGGCTATTATTTGCTTTTCTTAAGCAGTGAGTAACAATTGAGAGCTACAAAAACCTTCAGTAACCCTAATTCACTGTCAGCTACTCATAGATAACCAAGAAGGCCTAGTGCGGCTTTACTAGGTCAGTTGGACTGGACAAGGAGGGTTGGGCTGCTGAATAGTAAACTTTTGGTGGGGTGGGAACTGAGCTGGCTTTGGCAGGCAGTCATCAAGCTATCTGGAGTCCTTGCCCTGAAATCCAAAGCTTGAAAGAAGTCAGGAGTTGAGTAGGACTTAAAGCAAGATACCAAGACAAGGACTAATATCTCAAAAGCAGCAGGGCTCTGGGAGGCTGCAGCAGGTCCCCAGGCCCAGGCAGAATATTCCAAAGCACTGGAGCAAACTGGGTACACAGACTGAATTAAACTCTCTATGGGACAGTTTTAAAATGACACAGAGCTCAGACAGAAGTGCAGTGCATGCCATCAGCTATGAAAATTCCATCCTATTTCTTTTCTCCTTAAAAATAGCTGATTTAAGAAAACTGGTGATTGCTATGAGCTGGGAAGAGGGGTGAGTGGGAAATTATAAATGTGTGTTGAGTTTCAGTTTGAGATGAAAAGTTGTGGAGATGAATGGTGGTGATGGTGCTGAATAGTGTGAAGGTATTTAATGTCACTGAACTATATGCTGTGCCTAAAAATGGTTAAAACTGGTCTGGCATACTGTGATGTTTGTAGCTGCAGCTGTTCAGAGGGCTTAAGCAGAGGAGTTTTTTTTTTTTGGTTTTGTTTTTTTTGTCGGAACTAGGGATTGAACTCAGGCCCTTGTGCTTGCCAGGGAAGCACTTATTCCACTGAGCCATCTGCCCAGCCCCATTAAGCAGAAATACCAGTTAGACTCAGGAATTTAATGACAGTCAGGCAACATAGCAAGGCACTCTCTGGGTAAAAATAAAACTTAAAGTGGTGAATTTTGTGTTTTGCATATTTTATGGTAAAAAGTTTGCCATTAGTTCTGTTACCCTGAAAATGACCAATGGCTCTCAGAAATTAAAAGGACTATGGAGCTGCTATAGATGCTTGCAAGCAAAGAGCTACTGAATTTCTCATCTTCATCCCAGCCCTGTGCTTTTTATTCCACGGTTGGATACAAGGAAATATTCGCATACCATCAGCAACTATCAGAGCTGAGAGAAAAATGAGTTTCTCTGAAATTTATGTTTTCTTTGAGCACAACTTTTTGTTGGGGCTGGGGAGATACCTCAGTAGAATAAGTGCCTGCCTGGCAAGCAGGCACTGAGTTCAATCCCCAGTACCGAAGGGGGGGAAAAAAACCCTGCTTGTTACTGTGGGTGACAAGGATAGGTTTCCGGGTTCTTGTGTATAACCACAAAGAACTGGACACTGCATGCAGTGGTAAGCATCTTAATTAATTTTCTCATTTCTTAGACAAAATACTTAACATCCAAAGTTAAAGGAGAAAATGTTTATCTACAAACCTCATAGCTTGGAGG
This sequence comes from Octomys mimax, assembly GCA_002564305.1. Classification (NCBI taxonomy): domain Eukaryota; kingdom Metazoa; phylum Chordata; class Mammalia; order Rodentia; family Octodontidae; genus Octomys; species Octomys mimax. The sequence goes on along the minus strand of NDGM011051217.1, from coordinate 11,584 downwards.
TTTCAGTTCATAGTGAGCAGTCACCAGAGCAGGCTGGCCTGGCCGAGGGGCATCACAGAGGAGAAACCAGCTATGGTGAAGCAGGGCAGGCACAAGGTAGCCACACTGAAGCAGCAACCAGCAATCGACAAGTGATGAGCAATGACTACCACAGCTCTCTTTCTGTCCGTTACATTTTACCCAGGCTACCAGGCTTAGCATGGGTACCAAACTAATCAAAGGACTAATTTAGTAATCGCACAAACTTAACCCCAGCCTCACACACTCTAGATCCAACCACTTCTGAAAAAGCTTCACTGGTGAGCTCATGAAGCTTTGTGGGGACATCTACCTACAGACCATAACAGCAAGGAAAGAGCAATTCAACTTACTGTAATGAAAAAAAGTTATAAAAAATTAAGAAGAGAGAAAAAGGGGAAAAAATGAAAACACACAAAAAATTAAGCACTAACTGCTCTTTTCCAAAGACCAGTAAAAGGGCTGGCCAGATAGCTCAGTGCACTAAAACGCCTGCTTAGGCAGAGCACTGTAGCCGAGGTTAGATCCCTGGTGTGCAGTGCTGACTCCACCCCATGGGGTGAGATGGCGACTGAGACTGGGCGTGGTGGTGCGCGCCTGTAATCCCAGTGCTTGGGAGGCTGAATACAGGAAGATCACTACAAGTCCAATCTAATAGTGAGACCCTGTAGACCCTATATTAAACACATACACAAAAATTGACCAGCAGAAATCTACAGTACAATTATCCAAACTATCCTGCTTATTACACATATAGACACATTTTTCCTCCACTCCCTCTCCTGTCCTCATGTCAGTAATTCCTTTCATTTGAACAACTTCATTCCCTTTTCACAGTATCTATTGTATATTTCAGATTTTATTTACTCTTTCAGGTTTTTACACTAAAGAGACAATAATGATGTATGCATTGCTGGTCTGATTTCACTTAAGAGGATGGTCTCTAGTTGAATCCATTTACTGATAAAAGCCTCAAATTTATTGTTTGACAGCTGAATAATACTCCATTATGTAAATATACCACATTTTCTTTATCCATTCCTCAGATGATGGGCATTTGGGCTGCTTCCAAGATTTAGCTATGACAAATCCTGCACTGAACTTTAAATTTCCCATTGTCTTTGTTCTTTGTCCTGACAGATTTGGTCATCCTTCCACCTGGCTGTGAGCAGAAAATCCTTGATTTTTCTCAATTTTTTGAGGCATGGTGATGAGGCTCTCAGAGGGCATGACTTGTGCCACCAGAGAAACACCCATGGTAGGGCATTAAGAATGTATGAGGGGCAGTCTGTGTATATGAACTTCATATTCATCTGTGGTCCATTTGTGTTCAGGAAGGTACTATTTAATTTCCAAGTGTTCATGTAGTTTTTGTGGGGTTTTTTGCGACTGGTTTTCAATTTCATTGCATTATGATCTTACAATGTGCATGGGATAATTTCAATTCCTTTGCATTTACTTCAGTATGTCTTATGACCTAGTATGTGGTCTGCTTTGGAGAATGTCCTGTATGCAGCCAAGAAGAATGTATATTCTTTTGCTATGGGGTGGAACATTCAGTAGATATTTACTAAGTCCATTTCTCCAAAGATTTAGTTCAGCTCCGATATTTCTTTGTTGATTTCTTGTTTAGTTGATCTGTTTGTGACAGTAGGATATTGAGGTTCTCCAATCACAATTTTTTTTTTTTTTTTTCAGAACCAGGGATTGAACTCAGGTCCTTGCGCTTGCCAAGGCAGCACTTATTCTACTGAGCCATCTCCCCAGCCCCCTGCAATTGTATTTGTGCGTACCTGATATTTCATATCCATTTTATATCATTGGTTGTACCAGTATTTGGTACATATATCCTGGTGATTGCTATCTTTGGCAAGGGACATTCTTTGTCTCTTTCTGGCTTCAAATGCACGTTGTCTGCAAGTAAAATAGCTTTTTCTTCTTTTCTGTATGTGTGTCCCTTTGTATGGAATATTGTTTTCCATCTCTTGACTTTCATTCTATGAACTTATTTTTGAGTTAAATGTGTTTCTTGTGTGTAGTATATTGTTGGATCTTGTTTTCTGATCCATTCTTCCAATTTGTTTCTTTTAATTGCTGAGTTGAGATCATTCTCATTAGTGGTTATAAGTTGCAGGCATTGACTTATCCTGGTCATTATATTATTTTGTTGTCATTTGTTCCCTTTCTTTCCTTTCTATTTAATTGCTTGTCATGCCTGGTACCTTCATTCTATTAGAATTCTTGGAATTGTTGTCTTGCAATTTTTTTATATGATATCCTGCAGAACTTTCTAACATCCTGCTTTGGTGGCCATGAATTTCTTCAAGTTTTCTTTATTATGGAGTTACAGAAGTACCTCAGTTCACAAACTTAGTTGGTTCCACAATTCTAGAAAAGAGAGCCACAGTTAATGCATACTACTAGTTATAGGACTTGCAAATCTGCAGAAATTCAGGTTAAATCTGGGCTCTGATTGTGGGAGTGAGATCTGAGTCCTTTATCTTGTAGCACTTTAGGGTCTCTTGGCTGCCTGACCACAGCACTGTGACCACAGATGTCCCCCCGTGCATGTCCTTCACCCAGTTACTATGAGAGTTTCATACTGGATCCCCTGAGATGAAGCCAACCGGTACCTTATTTGAGTCCCAGATTCAGTTAGCCCCTCCTTAAAATAGTCCCCAAGAAGGTGCCCTCTCCAGGAGAGATGACAAACACGTGGATTTCAGTGGCACTCACCAGGTGTAGTAGCACATGGCACCCACTGCTCCACTCCACTGGAGCCTTTCTCCTTGAAGGTCTCTGGAGTCACCAGCTCTCACTGTGTCTCTGTAGATTCAGTCAATCTAATTTTCTCTTGCCACAAGCCAGGCACTGGGGAGGAACTGTAGATTACCCTTCCTTTCTCTGAAGTTGTGGTCTGACTCTTCCACTGCTCTGTAAGCTCCAGCTTTCTTTTCAGATCCTACCTGGGTCTCAGGGATCCAGGTCCTTTTCTTTTCCAAGTTGTCATTTTACAATGTCTGGATCTTGAATGGGGAAGAGGCTGATGTTATTTCTGCTTACTACTGGGCTGTCTTCCCAGAAGTCCTAGATTTGTTTTATAGAGAGAAAAAATCTACAGAAAGTAGAAAGCGCTGGATGTGGTCATGTATGCCTGTAATCCTAGCACTCAGAAGACTGAAGCAGAACAACTGCTGTAAGTTTTGAAGTGATCAGGCCCAGCCTGGGCCACGAAGTAGGTGTGAGCCCAGCCTGAACGGCATATCAAATCTCTGTTTCAAAAAATAAAGATAAATTAATTAATTAAAAAATAAATGAAAGCAGAAACAAAAAACAAAGTGGGAGACATAACAAAAGAAAGATAACTAATTTGTTAAAAAAAAATCAGGTAAACTCAGTTTGTTTATTTATTTATTCATTTATTTTTGTGAAAGAAGACAGAGGGAACTTTACTATCACAGCAATAGAAATTGGCCTGTTTGTGTAATAGAGCTGCTCTCTTTCTTTCCTAATTTCTGGGAATGTCAGATAAACAACTTATTTTTGGCTTAGTTGTAATGGTTGACACATTGTGTCAGCTTGAGAAGTTGAGTTTAATACTAAGGGGCTGGGGAGATAGCTCAGTAAAATAAATGCTTGCCTGGCAAGCACAAGGGCCTGAGTTCAATCCCTGGTTCTGCCAAAAGAATTAAAAAAAAAAAAAAATACCTAAGCAACTCAGCAGGGGGCCAGGGTCCCCACACTGTAATCCACCTGAGCCTGTGGGAGAGGACAGCACCAAGATCTGTGAGTGCTCTGCCCGCCCTGGGGCATGGCAGCCTGCTTACAATACAAGGGAGAAGAGCCTGCGCCCCCCACCCCCCCCCCTTTTCGCATTTGCTACCTTCTGCTGCCTTGAGCCCCTGCCCCTGTGCCACTCCACTCTGTCTTGGAGCCCCTGATTACAGGCTGAAACCTCCACAAACTGTGAGTTGAATAAACCCTTCCTGCCTTAATTTTGTGTGGCAGGTATTTTGTCTCAGCAACAAAAGTATAGTAACTAAGACATCAGAGATGCAGGACTTCAGCATTACTCCATTTCTTAAGTTTTAGTCTGGTCCTCTGGAGCTTAGCAAAAATGTAGTCCAAAACAATAGCCTCCTACAATTTTCACTTAACAGCCTGTAACCAGGAAATGCCCAGCCTGGCATGAAGCTGAAGACATAACTTGAGGTAAAGACTGGTGTGACTTTCAAAGGAATCGGAGCCAGAGCAATAAAGAACACAAGCACGGAGCCGCTTGTCCTGCTTTTGGTTACAGGCTGCCTCTCCGAAGCCTTACCGAGAAACTTGAGAGGCAACACTTTTGTGGGCCTGCAGGTCTGAAAACCTTGGTCCCATCTGTATCAGGAAATTGCACGTATGTACATATTTACACTTAGGGAAGCCAGGCGCCGGGTAAAACTGTCAAAAAAGGCAGCCAAGTATGCTTCTCGTGGCTTTGGGAATGCTAGTTTCCTAATATTCTTTCAAAACCAATCTCAGAAGAAACTACAGAATATTTTTCATGGGAATTTTGGTGTCGCTCTTAGAGTTACACATTTTTCTTCTTCTGCTACTCAGACTCACCAAAGTCATAAGATTTTGTTGTTGTTGTTGTTGTTGTTCTGAGACAGTGACTTTCTACACAATTGAGGCTGGCCCCGAACTCACTGTGCAGCCCACGCTGTCCTCAAACTCATCATGATCCTCCAGCTTCGGCCTCCCTTTCGAGTGCTGGAATTATAGGACTGTGCCACCACACTGGGCTTGCACATACTAGATGTGTGGACTCTTCCAATCTATAGCGTAGAAATTATGATGCCAGTAGTTGCTGAAAATGCTGCTGCTGCTGCTGCTGTTGAACAGCAGAAATAGAGTCATTGTCTGATGCCAAAAGCAACACACTCTTTATCTGGTCTATGAAGATAGATGGCACGGATTCAAATTCCACCTGTGCCATTCTCTAGGTGCATTAGTGCTGACATAAGTTTGTGTATTACACAATAGGAATGTAATCCAATAGGAATGTAATGGTCCCTACTGCTGAGGACTTTGGTAATAATCAGCTAATATAGTACATGTGAATTTCTCTACTTAACATTTATTGCATGTATTGTGAGTCTAACAATATACTAATACTGGTCTTACTGGTAAGAAAAATAAAAGATGTCACTTGGGTTTTTTTTTCCTTTGCAATAAATTGCTTTGCCAGTTTTTATTGAGTCTAATTGGAGGTCACACTTTATATACATGAAATAATAACCCTGGAGACACATGAGTGGAAGACACTGTGCCACACTTAAAAATAATCTACCTGTAATCCCAGCACTCAGGAGGCTGAGACAGGAGGAGTACTGCCAGTTTGAGACCAGCCTGGGCTACAAAGTGAGCTCAAGGCCAGCCTGAGCTGCATAGTTTGAGGACAGGGTCTCAAAACAGACCAAAAAAGAGAAAAGGAAACAATCCATACAGGTTCAAATGATGAACCAAGTGGGACTCCATTGGCCTCTGGGAGATTTAATAATTTCAATCCTGTTCATTATTTATGTAAATCCAATATATTAATAATGTTTGTTTCTTTTGTAAGCGACAAACAAATTTTCAGAAACTTTCACATACTTTTGAGGAAAGCTGCAGACATGCCGAACTCCACTAACATCCGAGTTCAAGTCTTAGGTACAGAGAAAGGTACTTCTTTCAGATAATGCCTAACAAGTCACACCTAATCTACATCATGAGTTTCATAAATACTTCCTGGAAAGTCATTTAACTGACACATATGCACGTATACACACAGAGGTATCGGAACAAACAGGTTTATTATAGCACTGCACATATACACATAAAAGATAATAAACACTTATCTGCAGGGAACAGGGTATATTAAATCATGGTACTCTAAAAAAGTCTGAATTAAATCTTTGTGCTGTGATATGAAACATTTCTAATATTAATAAATGAAATAAAGCCACATGTGATGGCACACACCTGTAATCCCAGCACTCAGAAGGCTGAGGCAGGAGGATTGCTGTGAGTTCAAGGCTGGCGTGGGCTACATAGTGAGACTCTGTCTACAGTAAAACAAAACAAAACACAAACATTTACTGAGACATCATGAAGCTAATACAAATTACCTTTGGCCTCTACAATTACAAGAGGTGCTCACAGTGGACTTTCATATTTTTCTTTTCCTGATATGGGTATACATTTTGTGGCAGCCCCAAACATATATACACTTCAGGAAAAGAAAAACAGTATGATATTTTTCCATAGATGGTGTTACAATCCCCTATGGGGATCCTAGAAGTTGCTGTATATCACAGAAACTCCTACACTGCCTGCCCTCGGGAAGAAACTGAAACTACACAGCAGAATCTCAGTGGCCAAGGTTACCCACGCAGCACCCCACCGTGCTCATATGTGTCTGGCCGCTCAAGGCCCCCACTGTGAGCTCCTCTTGTAACTGCAAAGGCCAAAGTAGACTGTAAGAATCTCACAATGCCTTAGTATATTTAGAACTACAGTATTAAACAAGTTTTGTTTTTTTTTTTTTTTTTTTGTATTTTAGGGAAGAGTCTACAGGGTATTCAGGGTCTCACTACTAGATCAGATTCATAGCGATCTGCCTTTCTACAGGCTCCCAAGAGCCGGGATTACAGTCACACGCCACCATGTCCAGTCTCAACTGCAGTCTCAGTGCACCCTGGGGGTGGGGCCAGCACAGCAGGCATGAGGATCAAACCCCCAGCCCCTGTGCCTGCTTGCAGGCACTTTAATCCACTGAGCTATTTGGTCGGCCCTAAACAAGTTTTTCTTTCCCTGAAGTGTGTATACATTTTTTGGCACATACTGTATGTCTGTGCTTATATACATAAAATAGTTTATTGATTAGGTCAAGAGCACTTCAGGTGCTTTAATTTAAATGTCTTATTAACTTTGACTCCAAAATATAGTGACTGAACATAGAATGGATAGTAGACAAACTAATCATATCCATACCGTACAGGAATCAAACGAAGCTCCAAGTCCCATAAGATTTAACAATGCCTAATATGGCAAACTTCGAACAAAAGGCTTTGGATAATCTCTAGGAGTTGGGTATAAGAAGATCAATGATTACATAATCTTAGGGAAGCAAAAGTACATAGGTCGGTGGTTTCCAGATTCCTTCTGCTATCTCAGGAGTGGTGAGGCTGCACAGCTATGTGCTTCTTTGTGGCCCTGCCCATGAGGGCAGAGAACACAGGATCTTCTTTCTGATGTCTCAGACCTGAGAAAATTGAAAGTTTTTACAAAGCATTAGTTAATAGTATTGTATATTCATTCACTTTGGTATTCTGACCAAATCTACTGGAAGATAGTTAGGCCCCACTATTATAAAGAATAGAAGAAAGATTCTATGATTGTTTTATCTATCAAAACTCCTTAATGGGGCTGGTCTGATAGCTCAGCAGACTAAAGTGCCTGCTTAGGCAGAGCACAGTATTGGGGGGGGTGGGGGGGGCTCAATCCTTGACGTGCTGTGCTGGCCCCACCTCTGGGGTGTGCTGAGATGGGGATTGAGACTGGGTGTGGTGGTACGCACCTGTAATCCCAGTGTGTGGCAGGCTGAAAATAGGAGAATCACTATGAGTCCGATATATGTAGAGATGCTGTAGACCTTCTCCTAAATACAGAAAGAAAAAAAAAAAAACCTCCTTAATGAAAAATATTATCTGAAAAAATTAACAAACCTCAGACAAAATGATCAAATCATAGAATAATAGTTTGAAAAAGAGAAATATTGCTTTGCTAAAGGAAAATGAGGACCAAAACAGCATGAGTTCACAATAAATGAATTGATAATAAATAGTACCAGAAGTAATAAGCACAGGTAAAACCATTATAGAGATAACTGCAATGAAAATTAAAGCAACTAGAGAAGGGCTAATGACTATGAAAAATAACAGAAGAATAACAGGTCTCCACGAAAAAGGAGACCCCAGAGGCAGGAATGATGGTGTATACCTGTTATCCCAGCACTCAGGAGGCTGAGGCAGGAGGATCGCTGTGAGTTCAAGACCAGCATGGCCTACATACTGAACTCATGGCCAGTCTGAACTACACAATGAGACCTTATCTCAAAAAAGAAAAGGGGGGCATACAAAGACATTTATTCATGAATTATTTCTGAAATGAACTAAAGCTAAATTTGAGAAGAACAGTCAGTCCAAAAGCAAATTAATGAATCAAAACAGTGATTTTCTTTCTGGCATCCAAGTTTTATAAGTAAACTATCACCAAAGGGAGAGAATTTAAGGCTGCTTTTGGCTTTTCCATGGCAAGAAATTAGAAGGAAAAATAGCAACGGTAGCCTGTCTCCAAGAGGCCTTCAATGACTCTTGTTTCTTGGTGTTCACATCCTTCTGTGTGCCTCTCCCTTTTTTAAATTTTGGTATGGGGATTGAACTCAAGACCTTGTGCTTGTCTGGCAAGCACTTATGCCACTCATCTCTGTGCTCTGCAGACTCCTGCTGGATTAGTGGCATAGCACTCTCAACAGTAGATTGTACATGCCTGTATTCCCAGCACTCGGGAGGCTGAGGCAGGAGAATCTCTGTGAGTTCAAGGCCACCTGCCCTACCCAAGCACATTCAAGGCTAGCCTGCACTACATAGTGAGTCCCTGCCTCACAAAAACTAAATAAAACAGAACAAAAGACCAAGTTACAAAAGACATCACAACATAGTCAGTGGCACATTCATTCTCCTTTGACCAGTCATTGCTCTGGGTTCAGTCAGCTGCCAGGCAAGTGCCAACACGATGAGGAACTGAAGTCCACGCCAACAGCCAGTGGGCAGCAGCCTGCTTCCCAGCAGCTCCTCCAGCCTAATAGCCCCATTGTGGCTGCAGCCAGCCCAACATCGAACACAGCGAACACAGTGTCAGGAGAGAGCCTAAGCAAGACCATGAAACTAAGCCCCTCCCAGATTCCTGACCCTTAGAAACTGTACAGCAATAGGTTTGCTAAGTGGCTAAAATTGTATGTCATTTGTTTCATTGTAATAGAAAACCAAAACAATCTTAAGGGCCAGCCAGATAGCTCAGTGCACTAAAGTGCCTGCTTAGGAAGGCACAGGGACTGGGGTTAGATCCCTGACGTGCTGTGCTGGCCCCACCCCTGGGGCATGCTGAGGCAACTGAGACTGGGCGTGGTGGCATGCCTGTAATCCCAGCACTTGGGAGGCTGAGAACAGGAGGATCGCTATGAGTCTAATCTAGGTAGCAAGACCCTGTACCAAATACATTAAAAAAAAAAATCTTCAAAAAGGGAAACTGAATGTGATCCAAAAATAACTGATATTGCCATCCAAGGATAGCATACTCAGACAAGATGTTACTCAAGAATAAGAGAAAGTAGATATTTTCATAGGTGAAAAATGTTAGGCAGCATAAGATGCATTACAAAAATGACTGTACTTGTTAAGGAAAACCAGCCAAAGAATACATGAATCAAGACAGAGCATTGAGAAGCAGAAAACAGTGGTAAAAAGAACTGTCAATATAATATTGACTCTATTCAGTGGGAGAGACAATACTAAATTGCTATAGAAATTTTGACACACATTAGAAAATAAACGTTTAACAATGTGCAATGTAAGCCTAGTATGTTGGCACATGCTTGTAAGACCAGCACGTGAAAGCCTAAGGCTAGAGGGTCTAGAGTTGAAGGTCATCCCGGTGACATAGTAAGTTTGAGGCCAGCCTGAGCTGGCCCCAGCGTGAAACGGTAAGATCCTGTCTTTTTCTAGAAGGATGTTAATTGAATCAGCTAAAAATGCTAAGATTTTATTAAAATATAAACACAATTTAATGACTTTTTATTTTTCATAAATTTACTGTTAATTTAGAACAAAATTAGGAATTAACATCTGTTATGCTGAGGAAATATGTTCTGACTTTGAATTTCAAAAATTCTTTTAGTTGTATTTGTTTCTTTTCTTCTATTATAAATTTGAATAGTATATGTAAGAATAGGATTTATGTTGTGATTTCACTTAGGGAGAAGTTTTTCTTACTTTTTCCTTCTTTCTTTTACTAAAAATGTCTTCAAGGAGGTCCACTATTTCTTCTTGCTTGTTTTCTTGATTTCTTTGTTGACCTTCCTTCCTTCTTGTCTTTTTGAGGCAGGGTTTCACGATGCAGTTCAGGCTGGCCTTGAACTCACTTTGTAACCCAGGCTGGCCCAAATGCTGGGATTAGAGGTGTGCACCAGTACTATGTTATTTCTAAATGATAGAATTGGATGAATTTTTTTGTTCTTATACTTTTTTACAGCTTATAAATTGTTTATAATAATGTTTTTATAATATGTAGTCATTAAGTAATTTTTGAGAGAAAACGCTAATTGACATGGAGAAAATAGCAACTTCTGCTACGGTAAGCATTAATTGAAATAACGTACGTAAACCTCTTAGTGCCATACAAAAGAACATAATATAAGTTAGCTACCTTCTGTTTTATCTTTGATATTTAGAAAGCTCTGAGTATAACTTGCATATTTTTCATAAAATCTTCCTAGAGCCTGGGAGATAGCTCAGTAGAATAAGTGATTGGCTGGCAAGTGAAAGGTCCTGAGTTCACTTCCTGGTACTGAAAACAAAAAAAATTCTATCCATAAAACCTTCCAAATGACATTCCTATTGGGAGTGTTGTTGACAGTTTTATGGAACTGCATACTATCATATGTTCCAAGAAAGCTTAGAAAAAAAATGCAGCAAAAGGATGATCTGTACGTAACAGGACTCACTTCCGCTTGTCTGTACATCACATACACTTCCCACAGCTGTTGTCTAGATTTGCCTCAAATCCAGTTTTCTTTGTATTCTTCATTATCATGTTCATTTTGAAAAAGAAATATAAAAATATTTGAGGGGGAGAATATATAGAATTTTTTGGTAAGTCAAGTTCTAAAAATTAATTTGATATAAAAGTTCTGCATAATAAGAATAGAGCTGAGGTTGTGCAAAATTATACACAGAATTTCATCATTAGCTTATGTTTACTTCCTGTTAATAGAAGAAACCAGAGGAAGAGCAAAAAGAGAATTGACTAGATACTCTCATCTGGTTCACATTTGAATCACTAGTAAAATATGGACAAAATTAATTTATAAATGATATTTATATCAACACATTTTTATATTCTCCTTGTAGTAAAACCACAAATGTTGTTGATATGATCAAGATTTTCCTGGGGCTGGGAGAGAGCACTGAAGTCTAAGCGCCCGCGTGGCAAGTGCAAGGACCCAGGTTCAATCCCTGGTACAGCATGCAGTGCCCAGGTGCACCATACAGGCTACCAAAACTGGGGGTGGTGGTGCACACCTGAAATCCCTGCACTGGGGAAACTGACACAGGAGGATCACTAAGAGTCCAAGGTGTATAGTGAGAACCTATACCAAATAAATAGATAAATAAAAGAAAAAAAAAGATTTTCTCTACCCAGGTGTTATGGTTTGTGTCTAGTTGTCCCCCCAAAGCCTCATACAGTCATAGGGTGGGGA
>NDGM011051199.1:0-10602 GCA_002564305.1 Octomys mimax | reverse complement strand
TGCAATGTATTAGTTATTGAAACTGTCCTATTAATCGGTTTTGAAACTGTCTCATTGCTATTTTTTGTCAATAAAATTATCATAAAATAAAGAAAACTGAAAAGTTCTCAAGCAATGGTCATTGCTCATCCACATGGCTGACACTGACAAAGTTTCTACAAAATGCGGTACACAGCTTCAGGGTAAATCCTGAAGGGATTTGGCTGACCTTGTCAGATACAAAAGTTACATTTCTTGTCATATAGGTTGTGCTTTATCTTGGTCTTAACCATCCAGCAGAAAAGTATAAAAATGAGGTATAAAAAGTATAGCCATATTAATATGCTGAGCTGTAAAAGGCTCAAGTCAACAACTTCTGACATTGCCAGTCCTATGGATAACCCACTACTGTTATGGACTACTGGACTATATTGAATTATTTTGCTGAATTCACTCACCTACAATATTTAAATGACATTGGAGTGTCCATCTCTGAATTCTAAGGTGATGGTTATGTGTGTGATGAATGCTTTCTTAGATGCAACAAAATAATAGCCATGCTACTTTTCTCTCCTTCCCTCTCCACTGCCCTCAAAAAAGGAAGAATAAAGCGAGATTTGCTTAATAGTGTGGAAATTGCAGCAATAGTAGCTACCTCCAAAACACAGGTAAGATGTGTAACGTTAATGTGCATCTTCCCAGGTAAATGTCTAAAGGGAACCAGACAGGGCTTGGTCTATTTGGACTGAGTTTAGAGTTTCCAATGTTCCATTCCTTTTGTCTTTTCCAAGTACACTTGAATCAAATTCATAATTAAAAATCCATGACCTGAACTTTTGACACACACATTTTGACAGAGTTTTGTCCAGAATCCCCACAATTTTAGTTGGAATTTGAAAAAGCAGCAATTCAAGAGGCAAAGTGCCTGAGAAGTAATATATCAAGTTATACAAATGTTTATAAGCAGTTCCAAAGGAGTTTTGCATAAATATATTAGAAAATTAAGGAGGAGATCTTAGCTACGTTCTAGCTCAAACCAATGAGCATATATTTAGTCTGCAAGCTCTCTAAATCCTCTTAGAACTCTAGAGATTGAATTTTAAGCAGATGTTCTAGGGGTTCAGGGACAAGTAAGATGTTTTTAAAATAACCCCTACCATCTTAGCAATTGCTAGGTAGGTGATAGTCAAAATTAATTTATCCATGCACAATTGTTGTACTCCTTGGACATTTGAGTTTAGAGCATTATTACTTTCATATAATGATAGACCCATAAAAAATAAGTTTAACCGGATGAAGGGCAAGTTACCAAGGCAAGAAACCAGCTGCAGGGAAGAAGGCAAGAATCACTGTAGAAGTGGGGTATAGGGTGGAAGCTCAACCCAGTTCCCAAACCTTCTTCCCCACTTGCCCACACTAATTTCAGTGTCCCTGCCAGGTCTACTCCTCTATAACTCTTTGTGGCTCTTTCCCCTCTGAGAATATGTCCTTCAAACTTTTGGACCTTGTACTTGGCTCCAACTTGTAGCAGCAGTTAACCCTCTTAGCTGTTGTTAACCACTGGAATTTCTAAACCAGTCCATGAAGTCTGTGTTATATTGGTTTGGCTTGTCACTACTTTTATAATATGAAAAAGGTTTTTAAAATTAAGATCTGGGAGAATGCTCAGAAATGAGAGGCCATTTGTATTTTAGCAGTGCACACAAGGCATAAAATATGTTTCTCCACATTGCAGCTGCTGAGTAACACAAATAGTTTTCTAGTTTCCTAAACATTTGCTTATGCACTTCGGCATTCCTCTGATACCATTCAAAGGTTGTGCTTAAAATCTCCATGATTTATGTACACAACGAGAATAGGAAAGATGATTTCTTAACTATTATTTCTTTGGAATCAGCAACCAATACCATAACAATTTGAGACTAAATAATTGAGAACAGGCAATGTTACTTCAAGAAGAGAAGAGATTGGCACCCTCTTTTACACATAAAAGCTAAAGCGCTGTCATTCCACCCTGTGTCAACTGGGTGTTGGGTACTGGGGATAAGGAAACATGCCACATAGACCTGATCCCTGTCTTTGTGGAGCTCATTCTAGTAAGGAGAGTCAGATCATGGTCCAAGAACAGAAAAAGAATTTTCACCTGATTCTTTTTGTTGTTGTTGTTGTTGTTGTTGTTGTTGTTGTTGTTAGCAAGGATCGAACTCAGGACCTTATGCTTGCCAGGCAGGTACTTAAACTGCCGAGCTATCTCCCCAGCCCCAGAAAGAGAATTTTGAGCTGTGATTAGAGCTATGGAAGTAGAGCTTGGTAAGAGTCAGTGAAGAGCACACTTTGGCAACTGAACAGTTTCATGAATAAAACAGGCTTGTCCTGAGAAGAGTGCCATCTAGCAGAGACAGACTAAATGCAAGTAAGCAAATTTGTAAGCGAGTTGTGGGTTACCAGCAAATAGTAACAGGACAAAAGGTGGGCAGAGAACTTCTCTCCCTGGAAAGGCTCTCTAAGCTGAGGCCTCATGGGAAAGAAGGGACTGGACAGGGCCATAAGTGGGGAAAGAATCTTCAAAGCAGCACAAACAAAAATTCTTTAGTTTCTGTAATGGAAGGACCTTGAAATTTCCCGAAAAGAAGCCATGTGGACAACAGAACAAGAGCAATAGTGGAAGGAGAAGAGGTTAGAAAAAAGGCAAGGCCCGCTTCTTTGGGGTCTTCCCACCAACCATTTTTCATTCTTTGGCTTTCTGTTTTGCAGTAGCTGTTTTCTGTAAACTCACACAGGACAAATAGGCACAGACTGGCAGTGAGATGTGAGAAAGGTTTGAATATATAATACATTAGCTTTTAATTTTTATATATTTAGTGCAGGGTCTGCAGGGTCTCACTACACAGATCAGACTCAATAGTGATCCTCCTGTTTTCAGCCTCCCAAGCGCTGGGATTACAGGTATGTGCCCACCACGCCCAGTCTCAATCGCCATCTCAGTGCTCCCCAGGGGGTCGGGCCCAGCATGGCAGGCCTGGGTTTGAACCCTGGTCCCTGCCCCTGCCTAAGCAGGTGCTTTAGTCCTCTGAGCTGTCTGGCTGGCCCTACATTAGCTTTTTAGTACTTAAATGAAAGTGTCTTATAGATTGTTATGGCCAAGGAACCTAGCAAGCCAAGTGGAGTCTAAGTCCATTCCACTTTTGCTCTCTCTAAAATTGTTAACAAAGGGGGCCAGGGAGATGGCTCAGTAGAATAAGTGCTACCCTGGCAAGTGCAAGGGCCTGAGTTCAATCCCCAAAAATACAATAAATATAAAAAATAAAATTGTTAGCAGGAATATTTGTTAGGGAGATAACTAAGGCAATAGTTTAGTCAGTCAAAAACTTGCCCCTTCCAAAGAAAAAGTAAAATAAGTCACATCAACCTATATAACAGTAAAAATTAAGAAATAGATAAAACTCAGTACAGCACCAGGGGAAAAGATGGATAGGAAAATAAAATGAAACTGACAACAAAGTCAAGACAGTATCCTGGCCAGGTGTGGTGGCGCAGTCCTGTAATTCCAGTACTTGGAGGGCTGAGGCAAGAGGATCACTGTGAGTTTAAGGCCAACCTGTGCAACATAGAGAGCATAGACAATGTCTCACCCCCCCAAAAAAAACCCCACCCACCCAGTATGCTGAAACTGATCACAAACCTGGTTGAGGACTTCTTGGTGGACCAAAGAAATAAGAAAGACTACATTTGCATTGTCTGTGAGATAAAACATAGTTTTCGTCAAGATAGGTGTAGCTTTTACTGGCATGGGAGCCTGGCTGAAATTTTCCTCATGGATTGTAGTATACTGTGCTTGAAAGAACCTGTCTTTTTTAAATACATCTTTATTAGGTTATATTCACAAAAAGAATGTTTTTCTTTTCTAAATGTACAATTCCTTTTATCTTCTTAAAAACTGACACATAAGAAAACCTAAGCAGGTTACATAATTGGGGAACAGAATTATTATCTTTTCTTTAGATGACAGATAGAATGATTCATGGGCTGAAGATGTAGCTCAGTGGTAGAACAATTGCCTCCCAAGTGCAAGGTCCTGGATTTGATCTCCAGCCCCAGGAAAAAGAAAATCTCACAGATAAAGTGTTTGTTATGGTTTAGATTTGAAATGAACCCTAAAATGAATGTGCTAAAGACTACATTGCCAGCTTATGAGCTTCTGGGGGGAAATTGGATCATGAGGATTCTAACCAGAACTTTATGGCATTAATGGAAGGTAAGGGAAACACAATGTGGGATGTAGTTGAAGGAAGGGCAACATGGGGGCATAACCTTAGGGTCCCATGTGATTGCCAGACTTTCCATTTCTGGATCTTTCTTCCACTTTGGCCCTGCGCCCCACCTCAGCCTAAAGCAATGGGACCAGTTGACCATTGACTAAAATCTCAGAGACTGCGAACCAAAATAAATCCTCCTTTAAAGTTGTCTTTCTCAGGTATTTGGTTACAGTAATGAAAGCTGAATAAAACAGTAACTAATACGTAGAATTATAATTTCTCCAAGCAAAAATGTCTACAGTGCTAGCATAGTTCTTTTAATTGCTACTCAAGAAGATTGGGAATTAGTTCCATTTTATAAGATGGAGGGCCTAGGGATCAGGGAAGTTGAGCAATTTAGCTGAAACCAGACATTCATCAAGGCTAGACTTCAAGACTGGAATGTTGCACCAGCCACATTCTGATTCCGATTGCTTAATATGGATTGATTTTGCCTGTTTACAAGTTGCTATTCTTGTAGTGTGTTCATCTCACTCAATTGAAGTTCAAAAATGTGAAAGGGGTCCAGGAATTCAAACTGTCTTACGGCCCTATTTCAGATTGCTAAACACAGATTAAGTGTAAGTAATATACTCCACTGTTATAAATGAAGAAATAAAATGTTTGCTTCTTTATTTCTAGATAAACACATGAAAAATGTGTTTAAACCCTTTACAGACTAGGTAGAACATTCCATCACATTGGTCCAGACATGAGTTTTTCCATTCTTGGCTGATTATTGTTTAATGACATGTGGCCCAGCAGGAATATATAGATAATAGTTGATAGCAGAATGTGAAATATGCAGGTATTATTGCAAAAGACCTTGCTATTTTCCAGAAGTCTACTAATAGAAAGACAACATGAAGGCCAAAAGATTTGTAAATTCATGCTCCTTGTTTATGCAAGATTTTAGAACTCCTTGTAAAGTATCCTACAGAGCCAAACAAGGATTTTTGTCATTTGAGAGTCCCTGGTCTTGCACCAGGATGTGTTTATGCTTTCTCTAGACTCGAGCAAACATGAACTGAGAGCTGCAGAGACAGGGAGGCCAAACGGTGCTTTTATGAATCATGTAAGTGTCAATCCTAGTAATGAGAACTTAGCCAGTCCTCAGTAATTGGATCGCTAACCTGAAGACAATGGGGATGAAAATTAGGTTTTCATTTTTTTTATTTTTTGTACATTGGAAAAATTCATTAAATGTAAGTGTATAGCCTGAGGAATTTTCACAACACAACCGCACCTCTGTTCCCAGTTATCCATTTTTTTCAGAGATAAACTTTTTTCATTTTATTTGAAATAATATTCAAGAATATAGTGTGCTAAATTGAGGGGCAACATCATGATATGTAATGAACTGAAATCAATTTTACAGCTGTGATTCCTAACCAGAACACCACTTGGTAAGTAACATGAAAGCCTTCTACTTTTTAACTTTGGGTCCTGTATCTCTGCAGCCATGTATCTTAATTATATTTTTTTCACCATATCCTTATGGTGGAGCAGGCTTTGCACTTACTGCAGTGCAACACTTGCACTTTACTTTTCCTCCAATTGTCTAAAATTAGAGCAGAGACACTGGCACTACAGCTGCTTTGGCTCCAATCTGCGATCATGGCTTTCATGTTACTTACCACTTATCCATTTTGAATGGATGAATGTTTTGGCCATAATCATCTTTTTAAAAGAAAAGTTATCTTTGATAACACAATTTGTATTGTGCCTTTGAGAAAATCTTCCCATGTTTATAGACATCTTTTCTTCCTTTTATTATGTGGCTATTAATTTTTTAAATATTATGTTAATATATATATATATATATATTATCCAACCCTCATTTCCTTCCCTTGTACCCAATAGAGTATTTTTTTTTCAGAACCAGGGATTGAACTCAGGCACTTGCACTTGCCAGCCAATAGAGGATTTTTAACAAGGGAATGAGTAAAGATGAGTAAGACCTGCCTTTGGCTTTGCTGGGTGATACAATTTGGCAGGAGAGGCAAAAGATAAAGACAACAACTACATCATACAGTGCTGAGGGCTCTGAAAGAAGTATGTCGGTGGTGCCTAGGGTGACAGCACAATATGTGGTTCATTCGACCTTGATTGTTAGTAAACTCTTCACAGAGGAAGGACATTTGAGATGGGTCTTAATGAAAGTGTGTCAAGTGGAAAAGGTTGAAATAGGACTCAGCATACAGCAAGAACAGTGTGGACAAAAGCAAGCGTTGGAGAGCTGCAAGGAGGGTGGAGCTCAGAGAGCAAGAACATTTCTCCATTGACCCCACAGCCCTCACCCTTTCGTACTGATTTTCCTGCTCCCTTCACGATCCAACTTCTCTGAAGGATCATCTACTTATACTGCCTCTTCCTCCTCATCTCCATCTACTCCTGAAGGCACCCCAATATATCCTCCAGACTCCACTGGACTGAAACTTCTCTTATTTCAGTGTTGGTAAATCAATGGAACATTTTTCTGTTTGTATCATTTAGCTTCCAGCAATATTTAGAAATCAGTCGTTCACTCTTAAGACAATCTCTTTTCTTGTTTTTGAAATACCTCACATCCTCAAGCTTTTCCTTCAGTGTCTTTTACTATATCCTTCTCATCCTCTATTTTTGCCAAAAGTAATAGATAAAGACACTAAAAGTGCTAAGAATCATTCATGATAAATAGTAAGCATTCAACAGATATTATTATTATTCTAGTCTCCTGGTTACCTCTTTTTCATTGTTCCCAGTGTTGCTGTTGCTGCAGGATGTTCATGTAGAGCAATGGGACACTGAGACCTTTTGCCCAGGAAGCAGGTTTATTTGTACCAGCATTGACTCAGAGGATTCCTCTCCTAAGACTGAGCGCTGAACATGGTGTAGTTATATCCTCTTATATAGTTTTTGTGTCTTGTCTCTCTTATGTGGGCATGCACTAACATTTTACGGTCTCTTTGAGTATAATTTATACTATAGACTTACATCAGAACTACAAATATATATAGAGGCTGATATCAATACATGGTAAAAAGCTCCCACCCTGATATGTTGGGAGAGTTCTTCCTACCATATTACCCCCTTGGCTGTTCAGACCCCATCCTACTTTGGGTCAAAAAGCATCATCCTTGCCAAGGGGGTTATATTTCTGCAACATCATCACTTGTGAGGCTGTTTTTGTTTTGTTTTGTTGTTTTTTTTTTTACCATCGTCTCAATGAGGCTGGAGTCAGAATGCATAACCAAGGTAGTCAAGCAAGGCAGGATCAAACAGGTTCTCCAAATCCGGGGTGTAAAACCTATGAGGATTTTGAATCCCCTCTAATTGAAAACCATCTCCCTAACAGTTCCCCAGGATCCCAACTTTCCCAGGTCTGCGCTTGAACCTGAGCAACTCTCCTCATTCAACCTGTAATTTCCTTTATGCATCCTCTCTTTGTAGACAGCAGCTACATAGGTCAAATTTCGTACAAACCCCTATCTTGGAATCAAGCAAATGATCTAAGGCCAAGTGATTTTGATAGGTAGCATCACATTTTGGTCTGTTGTTGGGTTAATAAGTTAAGAGCTTTAGTGGTTTCATTAGTTATAATTTCTACAATTGCTTGCAGTTCTAATTATGCAGTTTAGCATATAAATGGGTTGCAGTAGCCCCAGGACCCATCCTTTTCCCAGGTGGCAGGATGATAATACTCAATTATACATTCAGGGAGCCATTCATCCTATTTCTAATTGCCAATTTGCAGGGTGTGTCATTTTCTAAGGGTCCCTCAACTGCATACACTTGGACCCCCAGATGCTCTCCCCTGGCAAATGAGAATAGAAACAAAGATGAACAGAGCATCCTTAATACACAAGACCCTGGGCTAGGGACAGCTCAGTAGCATAAGCACCTACCTGGTAAGCCCAAGATCCTGAGTTTGAGCCCTAGTACGAAAAAATAAAATAAAGTAAAGTAAAAATACACAAGACCCTGACCGGTTTAGAAGAAGCACAGCATATGCAGTCCTTCTGCACATCCAATACAGTCCATCTGTGGTCTGCCAACCAGTGTCTGTGTCAACATCATTCCAGGACGCCCTTAGATGAGAAAAGTGAGCCAAGGGGTAAAGGTTTCATTCAAGGTAGTTAGAGAACCCCCATCATTGGGTTTTCTTTGTGGTTCAGTTGTGGACCTTTAACACATCGGGCTCCCTGTAGAGATGCAGAGGCATCCTTCCCACTGGGGAAGACAGTGCTGTCCAATTATTGTTTGGCTTGAGGAGCCAGACACTTGAGGTAGAGCCAGAGTAGCCTGTACTAGGTTAAGAGGCACAGCGATCTTGCCAGCCTCCCCTGGTCATTGATCGCCCATGTTGATTTCCCCACATGATTTCCTAGAAGGCTAGGTGATAGTCTCTGCTGGAGCTATGGTGAAAAGCAGGGCTAGAGACCCAAATACAGTTAAGAGCAAGGGGTGGCAGAACATTACAGAATCACAAAAAAAGATGCAGTCAATCTGTGTCACCAGTCAGTGACGTCCTCAGACTTCTGCTGTGCAGACACTAGTCAGCCTCTGGAGTGACTAGAGCGGGGCTGTCCTCTTTCAGTAGTGTTCCTGAAATTGTGGTCTGCTTCTTCCAGATCAGCTTACTCAGTGCCAAAGAGTCAGGGGTGTATTCTGCTGTAGTGAATCCAGGGGACCATCTTGTCCACATTTATGGCAGTGGGGATTGATAAGATAACACTGAACAGGCCCTTCCAAAAAGATTGCAGGGAATGGACATTCCATTTTTTTTTTACCCACACAGCATCCTCTGGCTTAAAAGATTAGTGTCTGTGTTCAAATTCATAGACAGTCATTCCTTAACCCTTTGCTATATTCATGGCTAACGCTGAGCCTCCCACCTGCATCCATTATCTCAGAATAAGGTTTCCAAGCTCCTTTAAATTCTCCTTTATGGGCTGGCCAAATAGCTCAGCCGATTAAAGTGTCTGCAAGCAGGTGCAGACGCAGGGGCCGGGGGTTCAATCCCTGGGTCTGCTGTACTGGCCCCACCTCTGGGCACTCTGAGATGGCAATTGAGACTGGGCGTGGTGGTGCTCGCCTGCAATCCCAGCTCTTGGAAGGCTGTAAACAGGAGAATCACTAGGAGTCCTATCTAGTAGTGAGACCCTCAACACCCTGTAGACCGTTTCCTAAAATTAAAAATAAAATAAAATAAAATAACAAAATAAATTCCCCTTTATGCCTTTAATAAAAGGAGATGGTCACTCATAGCGAATTTCAAAAGGGAAAACCCTAAAGGGTTGCCAGGAATAGTTGTTAAAGGGGTTTTCAGTCACAGGGAACTCATCTTTGGCATGAGGTGTCTGTGAAGTCCAACCTACAGATGGTTATTGTAACTGTAGTAGTGGCAACTGTGGTGCCCGGATGGAGGAGGGTAGTTCAGGGTGAAATGAAATGGAGGCCCTTCCCCAGTGGGGAGGATGGTTCCACATCTCTATAGGGAGCCTAATGTGTCAAAAGATGGAGGCAGTCCTATTTATATTCTTTGATAGAAAAGACAGGGCTGCAGTTTCTTACAATTCCCTCCTCTCATAACTTTGAGCTCTTGTTTTTTTCAAATGCTGTGACCAAAAATTCGTTCTCTCTGTTGTGTTCCTTCATCTGGAACATGTCAGCTGCATAAGGTGGCAGAATGATTTTGGTAAGGGCAGTCTCTAGGCAAGAATAAACAAACTTTAAAGCGTATATGACCAACGCATGAGCACGAGAATGAAAGGACAACTGTAAGCAGCTGGGTCCTAGACCTGTCTCCTAGTGTGGCTAAAAACTGCCAGCAGGGGTTGGCGATTGGAGCCCCCTGTTTATGTCTAGTCTATATTACTATAACTTTTATATCTTTATTGATACTTTTTTGCTAGATGTTTAAGACCAAGTTAAAGTGAGATCAGTGTTAATCAAAATTAACCTTCTGGAGATCCAAATATCAAGGTCAGTTAAGGCTACCCAGGAGTTATTTGTGGGACCATGCATAGCACTCATCAGCTGTTCCATCAGTGTTACTCACCAGGATGGGTCATGGTCTTATTTGACCACATAGCTGCCTGTGGAAACATAGAAAACATTTGTCTCTAAGGCCGGCATGATAGCTCAGTGGACTAAAGAGCCTGCTTAGGCAGAGCGCTGTGGCCGGGGTTCAATTCCTGGCATACCGTTCTGCCCCACCCCCAGGGATGCACTGAGACAGTGACTGAGACTGGACGTGGTGGTACACACCTGTAATCCAGCTCTTGGGAGGCTGAAAACAGGAGGATCACTACAAGTCCAATCTACATAGTGAGACCCTGTAGAC
>NDGM011051194.1:0-10483 GCA_002564305.1 Octomys mimax | reverse complement strand
TCAATAATTAACACATTGCATACATTCTTCCTAGTGGTTAATTGCTGTACAAGATGTGGACTTTTAACCAGATCAGAATACATCCTTGAATCAGCCAGCCCTCTGACCAGGCAGCTGACTACAGACACATGGGCTACTCCACCCAACACCAGAAGAACCACCCAGCTGAGCCCAGCCTAAACTGCAAACCCAGTCAATTATGAGCCACATTAATACTTCTTGTTTTAAATCATTAAATTGGGGGGTAATTTATTATGCACCCAAAACTATTTTTCAGACATATAGACTCTGAGATATCTATGAAATATTTATTTAAGTGATATTGAGCAGTAAGGTTGAATTCTCCATCTGGATCACAAGAAAGCAAGTAAGATTCTAACCAGAGATTCAGGCATGATCAGCATAGGGAGGGTCATATGTAACAAAGTTATACATGGAGAAATGTCTTATTGCCTGAACAAAAGAGTTAATTTTTACCTACTTTTAAAAAACTTTTCTTTATTCAGCTGTGCTGACATTACTTCTGATCACTCTCATGAGAATGAAGTATTTGGCAGAAAAAGTTTGAATTTTCTTTCAGTAGAATAGTTTTTACTTCTGTTTTTCTGGATGTTAGCAGGTCATAGTTAACTCAATGCGCTCATCTTCATGCATGTGGTATATCACTGAAAAGTGCTAGATAGACTAGCATTTTGTGGTGTTCAGTGTAACTTACAAGATCTTCCTGTTGGATCTTTATGATAACATTGTGAAGCTGATATCAAAGTACCCCCATTTTAGAGGTGGAGATACAGAGAATAACAATGGCCATTGTCATCCATTAAGCATATTAAGGAGTCAGAAGGTAAGCTGGGTTCTTTCACTCAAATTCCTTTGTTCTTCTCATCTTGCTAACACATCCAAGAGGTTCTATGTGCATAATTAACTCAGGTCTCACTACTACCATGTGCGCTATTACTAATCCCCCAAAATCCTCCTATGTTTTATGCAACTTCCTTTCTGTTCTACCCAACACAATATTGTCTAGATTATTCTACTATGTCTAAAATCCCATGGGTACTTTTCCACATGGCCCCTGATATAGGGCAGATCCAGTCTGGGTTAGGCTTCCAAGTGAGTCATGCTAGCCTATCTTGTCATTAGAAATGGCCCTGAGTCTTTATCTACCCATAAACTCTAATTAATGATCATCTAACTGTACTGTCAACTCTGTTTAAATTTGAGTGATACCAGTTGTTTCGTCCTTTGGCCAGCCAATTGCAACATGGGAAGGTATTCATGCATGCCATTGTCCTGGTGGCTCTGGGCCTATAGCATCCCAGTTTAATGGGCATTCAGAGCTCATTAGTGAGGAAACACATCAGGAGTGACCGCTCCAGTGCCACACATTGCAACTAATAGCCCTGCCGAACAGAATTGTTTCTGTTTCTGCTCATTTGTTGTGAAATTCTTTCAATGTCAACAAGTGGTCATGTCGACAGGAGCCCGCCATCCTTCCCAGCAG
This sequence comes from Octomys mimax, assembly GCA_002564305.1. Taxonomy (NCBI): domain Eukaryota; kingdom Metazoa; phylum Chordata; class Mammalia; order Rodentia; family Octodontidae; genus Octomys; species Octomys mimax. Next base: position 8,979 of record NDGM011051194.1, on the reverse strand, counting down.
TTTTATCCGTTGCTCTCCTGGGCCAGACTTGCGTCTACCTCCATTGTCCAGTCCCACAAAGGATCCTGAGCAATCACAAAGCCTTCACAGCCATTCATCATCAGCTCACTGAGTCTGTGGGCAAAGTGGCCCACCAAAGTGTGGGCCAGGCCTGTGGGCATGGCCTGTGTGGATGGAGAGGCAGGACACCAGGCCTGTGCCCTCTGTTTTGGGGATCTGAACAGCATAGACATAAAGGCTTGATGTTACTATCCAAGGGAAAATTAAAATTGCAGAAAATATATAGAATAAGGTCAGTGGTATTCTTTGAGCATAATAGAAAAATTGCAAGTGAGACAAGATTTGATAAATTAGTTCATCAGACAAAAATAACCTCCAGTTATGGAAAATAGGAGCATATTTCCTAATCAAGTGGCAAAGGAAACCATGTTTCAAGAATAGATTTCTCTTCTCCAGGAATATATAATCTTTTTCCCAGTGAGAAGCTGGTTATATTTGCCCAATGCATGGAGATAAACATTAGCTATAAAATGTTTTGTGAGCTTCATTAAGTTTCATGGGGGTGAGGGAGGCAGCTTTTCTGTTTGTGCATTTGTTTCAATTATATTTGCTTAAATCCAGAAACTCTAAGAATAATTTTCCACATATAGCATTTCATATCCATAGAGGACTAAAAACTTATATTTTAAATAGAATAACACATTCCCTTCTCTTTGGATACAGTACTTTCTTCATTCTTTCTCAGCTCTTGAAAGGAAGGGTCTTTTGTCATTGGTTTTGTGGTTGTCATGGTCTGCAGTGCTCAAAGTGCAAGGATTATTCAGTCCTTGGTGTACCCTCTATTTCCCAGTTCTAGGCTTTCTATGCCCAAATTTTTGCATATTCCTTTTATTTCTAGATCTAATGCCAGGAGATTTTTAGATTAATGGTTTGCCATCCTTATATGTCTATTTAGGATAGCTTAGATAATTATATTGCTGATTTCTACTGGTCCATCAAAATGAAGAGTTAATGCTTAATTATTTTTCTTCTTTTTAATTTTTTGACCAATTTTGTATGCTTCTGTCTGGTAATCTGAAAAACTAATTTGAAGACAATAATGTGCAATATAACAATTATTGTTGAACTCCTATCATTTTTTTTTAGTGAAATTCTGTATTGTTTCCTTTTTTTCTGTTTTTTACTCTCTTTGAAATTTTTTAAAAAATAATTAAATTAACGGTTTGTGTGTCTGTAACCCTTTCTAAACTGGAAGCTACTAGAGCGTTATTTCTATGTCTTGCTCATCTTTACTGACACAGGCAACATAGAGATGGATAAAGACTCAATAATTGTGGGAGATTCAGTTGATCCGTGCTGCAGAGATATCAGAAAGTGAAATTATGTTTTCACATTTTCAATCTAGCTTTATTACCCTGTTAGATTTTTGGAGCATTGTATCCAGTTTATATTCCTTTCAAGTTTGGGAATTTAGGGTATAGTAGGTACAAATCACTTCCTGTTCGAAATATTTGAGTAGGATGAGAAAATATTTTAATATCTACATTGTAACTGACAAACAGTATACCAATAAATCTCTTTTGTGCTTCCTTTTGAATATTTTGTTTATCTTCCTGCATGTTGATAATCATGGAAGAAATTAAAAGTTTGTATTAAACCTGGAGCTTGGATCAGTTTCCAGGAGTTGAGGACTTACGCTGACAGCAGCAGACTCTGCTCATTCAAGTCCACCTTGCTGCTTTTAGTGAGTCTACCAATCAGCAGAGTAGCAGGATGGGCATATGGCCCTTCTATGCACGATGATAGGGGAAGGCCCTGAAAAGTTTGCGTTTATAAAAGATTCTAAGTTCTTTTGTGGGATTCCTATTCAGACACTGGAAAACACTAAAGGGGAATTCTATTTCGTAATGGGACTCTCTGGTTTATTTTCAGATGCCCACCTTACACAGTTCATTCGAGAGATTACTATCCCTACGTGGGCTTTACCTCTCTGGATGAAGAGGTACATGACTCTTGTGTCTTTTTACAGTGAGAGATGATATTCATGAATTTCCAAGGAAATGCCCAGATGACTATTAGAACTTTGACTTAATCTTGTTGTAATTGGTAACATAAGAAAAACAAAGGAACATAGATTTGTTATAGTCTCTCCTTAGCATCCTTAGTAGGTTAGCACTGACCTTCAGAGGTATGATAACAATAGAAATGTTTTACATGAATGACCTCATTTATTCCTTCTAAGAGCTTTATATGGTAACTGTTACTAGTATCTGCATTTCATACATGAAAACAGTGAGGCTATGAGAAGCCAACCACTCTGCCCAAGGTCAGGATCTCTTCAGAGTTCTTAACAAAAGAGTCTAACTGCCCTTGAATTCATGAGGGATTTGCTCCAGGAACCCCAAGGATGCCCGAATCCCCTATATAAATGTTCAAGTCCTCTATACAAAGTGTGCAGTGTTTACATATAACCTATGTCCATCCTTTTGTATGCTTTCACTTCTGAGTTACTTATAATACCTGAGGCTCTATTAGTGTTATGTAAACAGTTGTTATATTATTTAGAGAACAATGACAAGAAAAAATAATCTTTTTATGTTCAATACAGTTGCAATTTTTTCCAGCTATCTTTAGTCCGTGGGTGATTGAACCCTCAGATGTGGACCCTGAGTATTTTCCAGGTCGACTGTGTGTGTTACCACTGGTTTCTGTCCAGAGGCCATGGTGAACTTGAAATTTACCTTTCATGATTTGGCAGTTCCAAAGGAAAAGTTCTCTAAATCAACTGCCTTGGAAATACTGGCCCCAGCTTCCTAGCAGGAAAGTGTTGTCTAAGAATCTTTCTGCACACAAGTTCCTGTCTCCTGTTCTTCAAGCCATACCAGAGTTCACACCAAGAACATGCTCCCTGCCTTCTGCGCACCTCCACCACACCACATCAGGACACTGAAGGTTTGTTTTCTTGCTAGTCCTTCAGTCCTGACAGCACTCATGGAGCGAGCGACAGCATGAGCCTTCCTCAGGGCAGCCTTTGTGTCCAATTCGCACGGGGGTGAGGGGTGGACTGAGCGGCCTTTGTGTCCAACTTCCACGGGGGTGGGGGTAGACTTGGCAGCACAGTTCTTTGGGGGACCTTAAAACAAGTAATTCAATTGCTTAAATCAAGTTTGGGGACCCTGTCACAAGTCATTACCTGTCTTTCCTCTATCTATCTCCCTGTTCTTCAAATTAATGGCACATGCCACACACTGACCTCCATTAGCTTAATTTGGTTGAGACATTTTCCAGCCCATATCATCAAAATGAGAAAGAAAATGATGTTGCCTAGCAGGATACCCATGGGGTAAAAGGTTAAAGAAGCAGCATTTTTCTGGATTTATTTTTTGGGAAATAGTAAATAAACCTACATATTTATAGCTACTAACAACACATTTCTCAGAAAATACCTTGAATTAGATAAATGATACCAATTTTCTTACTGTCCAGGATGAAGTTAAAAGTATTCTTAACTTGAAATCATCACCTGTAAGCTACATAAAAGATGACAGTGTTGCCTTAGTCAAATGCTCCTCTTAGTAGTAAGTGCTGAACTCTAGTGCTGTGCCCTCTGGCTTTCTAGAAGAGGTGATTTCATTCTGTAGAATGAAATTATTTTCCAGCCCACAAGCTTGACACACGCTAATATACACTGACCTACTAACTAGCATGAGTTGTTCCCTTTTATAGATGAAGTGGCTTTCTAGCTTTCCGGGTGAGTTGGTCAATAGTATACCTGAGACTACAAAATATGATCTATAGATTAAATGGTCATGTGTAATTTGATTTAGCATGGCTTCCAAAAAGATTGTTTCAGAGATCATGCCAGGTACTCAAAAATGTGAACTCTTAAGTGGAGTAGTCATTGGCCTGTCACGGTCCCAACACAGTAAAAATAAACCTTCATGAACTTGGGACAGACTCAGGGAGGAAGTTCAACAAAGCACCTTGGAGAGGGGCCACGGGACTTGCTGATGGTGTTCATTCTTCCTTAACCGTCTGGTGATATGGCCACGCCACCCAGGTTTCCCAGGGCTTAGCTTTCTCCTATACCAAGCCATGGCCTTCGAGAAGATTGCAGGTTGTCAACCCATCCCCCACAAAGAGCCTTAAGTACCTTTTCCTCTGGTTCTTTATGTTTTGAAAGACTTAGTGTAAGGAAGAACATTTATTAATGATTAATTTGCTGCTCATTAATGATTCATTTCCTATTAAACACATTCATAACATTGGCAATTGGACTTTTTTGCAAACGTGAAATCATGAAGTTGCCACATTAATTTTACATGATTGCAGTTGAAATTAAAAACATAGAATACGTTAGTGAGCTTAGACCAAGGACACTCAATCCTTTGAGAACTTGGGGCCTCACACATTTTTTCATGGTGCACCAAGGCCAAAAAAAACACCCAAATGATTCATCTGTGAAGTACTTAAATCAAATTAATATGTGTTTATGTTCTAATAACTTAGTGGCAAGCCAAAAATATCTAGATTGAAGAAATATATTTCATTTAGTTCCTATAGAATCATAATTACTCATCAGATGTGCATGCCCATTGGACTTTACAGGTGTTGGAATAAGATTTTTTCCTGTTCTATATCAAAATTTCCATGGCACTTGATTAGTTTTTATTATGGCAATAACCAAAAGCTCAGTTTCCAGTAGTGGGGCAGGTAAGCAGACTTGTGCTAACTTGGCTGTCTAGGGAGTTTCTTGTAGATTAGTAAAGCCCATTCGCTGGTGTGTTCAGTTTGGTCATGGAAAATTTACATACCATATCTACTCTTTGACTTCCTTCTCTCTGGCGCTGGTCTCCTGTTCTGCTTTCCTGCCCCCGTGAGCATCTTTGCTCCCCAGCTTGTTCCACAGTGCTCTTGCCCTGCAGCCATCTAACCATGGACTCAATCCCTGAAAACATGAGCCAAAACCTCACGTCCTTTAAGCTGTGGGGGTCAGGCATTGTGCTTCAGTGATGAGAAGAAGGCTGACCAAAGCAGACAAGATTCTGTCAAAGGCAATGCAGAAAACTCTACTGTTGAAATGGTGAGCTCTCTTGAGCCAGACGCTTGCCTAGCATCTGATAGATGCTGAGTATTGCTTTGTTTTCCATACATTTAGAAATATCTTGTGATGGGGCTGGGGAGATGGCTCAGAGGATAAGTGCTTCCCTGGCAAGTGCAAGGGCATGAGTTCAATCCCTGGTTCCACAAAAAAGAAAAGAAAAGAAAAGAAATATCTGTGATGACCTTGTGAGCTCACTTTGACACACCAAAGTGTGTGCCATTTCACAACCATAGGAGTGACAAATTTCTCTTCTTTTCTTCCTTCCTTCCTTCCTTCTTTCCTTCTTTCCTTCTTTCCTTCCTTCCTTCCTTCCTTCCTTCCTTCCTTTCTTTTGTATTTAGGGAAGGGTCTGTGAGGTTTTTAGGGTCTCACTAGTAGATCGGACTCATAGTGATCCACCTGTTTACAGTCTCCCAAGAGCTGGGATTGCAGGTGCGTGCCACCACGCCCAGTCTCACTTGCTGTCTCAGCATGCCCCAGGGTGGGGGTGGCACAGCAGGCAGGGGAATCGACCTGGCGCCTGCACCTGCTTACAGATTCTTTAATCTGCTGAGCTATTTGGTCAGCCCAGGAGCGACAAATTTCATCAGGGCCTAATGTTTACTTTTCCAAGGCTTTCTGAAAATTAACAGGGTTGAGAGCCACCATTGCAACTTTCAGAGGCCACAAAGCAGAAACCACTGGACCAGAGGATCCATCAAGTCCACTCATTAATCTCCAATATCGTAGCATTCATTCAATATTAACTGTGTACCCACCAAGGAGAAGAAATTGATCAAAGCCTTCAGGGATACATTAATGAACAAAACAGACCAAAAAAACTTTGTCTCCATTTGTCTTGGCTACTTTTCTCTTGTTGTTGGGATGAATACCCAACACCTACAATTAAGGAAGGAAAGGTTTATTTAGCTCACAGTTTGTGGAGGTTTCAGTCCACACTCAGCTGGCTCCAAGGCAGAGCAGCACATTACAGAAGACAACCTTTTATGGATGGTGGGAAATAGCAAAGAGCAAAGAGAAGGGCAGGATCTGCAGCAGCTAGCGAGCATCTTTCTCCTCCCTACATTGTAACGCAGATTACCTGTCCCAGGGCACGTGCAGCAGTGACACCCATAATCCCAGCACTGGATCATGAATTAATCACAGACTCTAGAAGCTGCCCCAATGACTGCATGAGGCTTTGGGGGATACCTAGATACAAATCATAATACCACTGAGCTGACATTCTGGCAGAAAGATGAGAAATAGCAACACTGATAAATAAGAAAATTATGGAGTGGCTAGCATGGTTAAAAAGGTGGGGTGAATGAGGAGTGGGGACAGCTAAGATTTCCACAGAAGAGTGGAATCAAAAAAGCCATTAGGAATAGGCTTACTTGAAAAGGCAACTCTTAAACTTCAAGAAGAGGACCCAGCCTTACCCTGGCAGGCTGGGTACAAGCACTCAGATGGAAGGGTTTTTTCCTGGCCCAAGAGCAGCAAGGCTCACTAGCAAGGACCTACTATGGCCAGACAGGGTAGAGTGGGAGGAAAACGGGTCGCAGGTGAGACTGAGCTGGAAGCAGGGTAGGGAGACTGGAGGCCTCTAAGAATACCAGGCTGTGCTCTGAATGAGAAGGGAGCCCCTTGTGGTTCTGGGTGTGGCCTGGTAGGATCTGATGCATGGCTTCATGGAGTCACACAAGCTGCCAGATTGAAATGGACCATAACAGCAAGCAAGGGACCAATTAGGGACCTGTGACAGTCACCCAGGCAGTGGACAATGTCCCCTTAAAACAGAGAAGCAGTGACAGAGCTGAGAGAGGTGAGAGTTCCGGATGTATTGTGAGGGCAGAGCCAACTATATTTTCCAGTTGTTTCTGGGATGCAGACGAATGGAATCAAAATGATCCTAAGGTTTTGAGTCTGAGGTAAAAATTAAGTGCTTCAACTTATAAATTTAAAAAAATGTTTTGCATTACTCAGTCTTGAAACTAATAAAATTAACTTTGTTATTTAATTTTTAGTCTTCCTTGTGTTTTTTGATTCAATACTACTTAGCTCAGATATTCAGCAATTTTACCAGGAAATTACTTCAGAACACCAGAACATCGTACAAACTGTAGCTATTTAGTGGAAGTTATCTTTTCTCTGACAAATGTGTACCTTAAATTTCATACATCAGAGAAGGTCTAGGCTTCCTGGATGATTTAGAGGTGAATACTCCTTTTCTCTTGCGTTGAGATATACAGTTTATGAGCATACATTAGACAGGCACATAGAAGGTGTTTAAAGATAAAAGGAATCTGTCTTTGAGAATGTTTAAAGAAAAACATGATATAAAGAAGTGCTGTGGAAAGCCAGGGTGGGAAGAGATGATTTCTGACTTTTGATGTGGAAGGAGCGGTTCAAGGGCAGGACCTTGTGCATTCAGCAAGCCTCTGAGTATGAGCCTCACCTCACCCTATTGCTGCAAAAGACAACCATCTCACAGGGTTCAAGGACTGAGTGGTTCCTTTTCAGGCTTCAGGGATGCCAGGCTGGCTTTGGTTCACCTGATGGTCAACACACAAATGGAGCTGAAATCTGGTCATTTGTGAAGTGGGAGAACTCTCAAATGTGCTAACAGGCAGATGCCTGACAGGAGCCAGGTGCTAGGTAGCACTGTGCAACTTGGACAGGTGGCATGGAAGCCAGCCATGTAATGGCAGAGCCGAGACAGCACTAAAGAGGTGATGTGGGCCACCAGCAGGGACAGCAAAGACAGGGCCACCAACTGAAGAGGATGTGGGGGCTACATCTCTCTCCCCTATCTTGGCTAGAAGAATCTTTTCAGCAGATTTTACTCATGTAACAAATGCACTTTGGACTTTTCCTTCTACCTCACTGTTGCTTCTGTAAGCGTGAAAAACACAGTCAGCTCTCCAACTCCAGGACTGGTGGCAGGGGAGAGGATGACAAAACTTGTAAAAGGAGGAAACCTACACAGAGTGAAGGAAGTCACCGGGCATCTATGTCCTAAGTCACTTCCACTGGTGACTGTCCATCAGTCAGCACCGGATGCCACCATGAAGGCCATAGGAGGGCTCTGCGTGTGCCATGGACACTGCTCATCCAGATGCCACCTGTCTGAGCTTTTGGTGCTGGCTCTGTGCCCCAGGACCCCTGGGCCTAGCTAAGGGAGACAGGCAGTGGCAGGCGGGAGGCAGCGAAAGCATGAATGTCGTCAGTCCTGCTGTCCTTGTCCTGGGCTAATCAACTCTTTTCATCCATTCCCCCATCCCAAGATATCCTTATACAGTGAATGAAGGGAACAGAGCCAGAACCACCAAAACATCTCCAAGTGCAGTTTATATAAGACTTCTTTTGAAACCTCAGTTATCTGACTTGAAGGCCAAAGATTGTTTTCTTGGGTGACATCTCTTCATTGCCACCAAAATGGTGGTTGATTATAAGACAGTGTGCGTGTAAGTGCACAGGAGAGAGGCGGTGGGTAATAGTGTCACGCTGGTGACAGTAACAGTGGCTACAAGATGCTGTGTGGGTGGAATCTACATGTCCTGAGGTCCAGTTAAACAGGGAGACTGTCACAGAAGTAGGAGCAGTTTCAGCAACAGCCAACTTGGACATGTCATGTTGGTGATTCATGCGGCATTCTTGGGAAGTAAGGAATCAGTTGTTTGCCCTGAATGGCTGTAGCACCTTTGGCTAGAGGTGAGATTCAGACTTCTCTTTAAAGAAGAATTAAGAATCATGAGGCAAGGTAAGATTCTAAGAAAAAAATCATACTCAAAGAAAAGGGATGAAAAATTAAAAAATATACAGTTGTTGCACACTGTTAGGAGTTCCCAGATGCAAAGAGGTTTTGGCCATTCGATGCCCTGTGACAATCAAGA
>NDGM011051166.1:0-12491 GCA_002564305.1 Octomys mimax | reverse complement strand
GGTTAAAAAAAAAAAAAAAAAACTTTAAAATATTCAAACTCTTTAGTAAACACCAAATTCAAAATGTTATTTGTTAGTATCAAGATACCACAGATAGTTTTAAAAGACCAAAATAATACATTGTACATCCTATATACTGCTGAAGTTAATACTAATAATTACAAAAAAGAAGCCTTTGCAAGCACTAACAAGCAATACACATCATGAATGTCTGAGTAGATTATACTTATTCCATTAGGTCTTCTCTTAAAGAAATGCGTCAACATTTGGGCAGGCCAGTTCTAGACAGAAGACTGACCCCGGAGTGTTATATCTAGCAAGTAACAAGAGTCCCCAAATGGGAAAGCAGCAGAACTTGGGCCACTGTAAGAGAGTGAGAGGATCTACAACTATAAAATGCTTACACTGTCACTCTAAATAACAAGATACAAAACTGGACACATAGGAAACTCACCGAGAACCTCCTGCTTCCTGCTGTCTAGCAGTTCTGCTCCTCAGACCCAGCGCGTCAGGAGGAGGTCTGCGAGTACCTGCTCTCTAGACTGCGCTAACACTCACCGAGGGCAGAGGCCGCGTCCCACCCACAGGAGGCACACGGTGAGGATTCGAACACAGGCACAGACAACGGAAAGAAACAACCAGGTATTACTAGTAGCTTTCTCGACCTAGATCAGTGATGGCAAACCTTCAAGAGACAAGGGCCCACACTGCAACCCCAAACCCACGTATTCACTGCAAAGTGCCAACACTGCAATAAACCTGAATACTGACGCTGTAGTTCAGAAAACACAACTCATACATTACATCATTTGTCTTAAAGAAAAACAGTAACACAAGCACCCCAGGTTCACCACACTGCTCTAGACGACAGGATTTCTGGTTATTTGTGACCTTCATGGTCTTATTTTCCTTTTAATTAGTACAGTTTACATTTAAGTTTTATTTAGGGAAATGCTTAAGAATTGTTAATAAAGCCAGTAATTTACTTATCACTTAAGTCCAATTTAAGATCTTAGACAAAGTACTTCCTCTTGGAATGGGAGAGAACAAAACAATCTTAATTGGCCTATATTAGAATAAAATGATACATTCCAATGCATAAATCAAGCTTCTAATACTTTTCTAAATGTTTAAAAATGTAAAACTGCACATTAAAGTACCTAAGTCTTATTTACAAACCAAATTGGGAAAAAACTACAAATTCAAATTTGAAACCCTAGAATGCATCGTTTGCTTCAGGTGAGTTAGCTTCAAATGCACTTGAATGATACCACAATTGACCTAACTTAGGAGAAGCAGTGGTGCCAGTTGCAAAGGCTGAAGGACAGGGCTGGCAAGCTCACTCCCGTGCCATAGCAGGCCGTCTGAGCACAAAAAGCGCGCAAAGGTTTTCCTCCAGGCAGCAGGAGGTCCTGCCGGAGGAGCAGAACCCTGTGCCAGGGCACATCTGGACTGGGTCCTGTCCCAAGAGACCAGAGCAGCACCCACCAGCAGGGAGAACAGGAGGCCCACCCCAAAACCTTGTCCTTTTACACCACTCAGGAAAGTAGCAGGATGATCCTGTTTTTGCTAAATCTTTAAAGAGAGCAAACAATTTATGCAGGCTTCCCCAAATGACAAACAAAATACAATGATAAAGTTACCTGCATCTGTCAATTTCCTCTCTCCTAAACTCATTTGTTGTAATCCTTGAATATAACTACCTTCAAAACCAACCCAGTACAGTTTACCTTATGTGCCTGAACACTGACAATGACTAATAAACACCACAAATAAAATAAATTCTAATGTTTTACACTTTATATTGAATAAATTCAGAGCGCAAGAAGACGGTCTCTCGGCAAGCAGTCACATCAGAGCACGAAGAACCTGTGCCAGGTGTTAATGCAGTAAACCCAGCTGCAAGGTTAGCCTGCTCACGTGGGGAGGCTCAGCCCCAGCCACGGCCCAAGCGCATCAAGACCACCACCAACAAAACACCCAAAACAGGCTCAGTGATCTCCAGCAACAACACCCAGCCCCTCCTACCCTACTACTACACACAAGGGCAGCGACCTGCTCCCTCTAGAACAAGGACAGCGCTGCCCAGGAGCAGCACTGATTCCAGGGCAACGTGTTGCATTAGCGATACCAAGTCCAACTCCTGAGGCAGAACGCTCAGCTAACGCTTAGGACACTTCCGACGCTGCAGATACGGGAAGATGGCGCCAAGTGAAGACATGACCTACTTTACTTTCTTTAAGAAACTTTTTATGGGAAGCAAAGATACAGCCAGTATCAAATCTCCGCACTCTATAGACACATCTCTAACTGCTCCTACAAGAACATCTAGTTTTCTCATTGACTCTTTAATGACAGCTCTAAGCCAAAGGACAAAAATAACAGCACTGACAAAGCAGATTTACAATTCTGTGTTTTTGTATAGCGGGCTATATAAATCATAAAAGCCACTAAAAAGAGTTTTTCAAATGTAAGTTACCCTCCATTAGTGGGTCTTAAAATCAACTTAGACACCAATCTTCATAAATAAAAGAACAACAACAACAAAAAAAAAAAACCAAGAAAATATCACAACACATTTACCCTGTATCACACAGGCTGCAAATGCTTTACATTGAACATGTGTGAAAGGCCTGAGTTCAGATAGCCTTCAACGACTCTAATTCTCCATATCAAATGGAATCGCTATGCGACTTAGTTGCAAATAAAGCAATCCAGGAACTATGACAACACTCTTTCTTTGACCTGTCCATCCCTTCACTCCACCTAGAAGACAGGAGCTGACCACAGCTCTCCTTCCCNTGGAACCCTACCTGCCTGGAGCTATGGCACGTGCCACAGCAGGCTGCTTGCTAGCACAGAGCCCTGAACAGTCTGCCAGCACTCCTCTAGACCCTGCTGCAGCCGCCGGGCCCCAGGGCCCTGGATCCTGGGGCAGAGTGACACCACCACACCAGCCTCCCGCTGCCTGGAGGACTTGCTCAGAACCAAGTATGTCTGTCTCTGCTCGTGCCATCTGCTGGCTCCTAGACTAGCAAAGGGCTGCGCCAGCTGGACTGCATTCCGGGCACTGCACTGCGCCGGCCCCTGCGAGCATCCGGGCACGCTTACCAATCCCCCCAGCACAGCGCCCCTTTCTGGGGCTCCCAGCTGCTCCTCTCCCCTCACTGCTCCCCCAGCAGCCTTATTAGCTGTGTTCCTGGCTCCTCCTCAGGTGGTAACTTACTACTTTGTTTATTCCCAATAACCCTGAGCTCTCCAGTGCTGCATTTACTGAATCACTCCTACAAGCGCCCGTGTGTCACCTCTCTTCTCCTCCTCACCATGCCCCCAATGGTGAGAGAGCTCTTCCAGGTGTCCCACACCCAGCGCAGGCAGGGCTCCATAAATGTGGCCATTACCACACCGAGGACACGATAAAACATTCGCAGAGTAAAATTAGTTTTGGAAGCCTTACAAATAGAGCTACGAAAATATCCTTTCCCTTAGAAGAAGGATTAAAACAAGGGTTTTGTTTGGGGGTTGTTGTCTGTTTACTTTAAAACCCAGGATATTTTAAACTATCCCTAGAGCCAGTGTGCATATAAGTATCTATTTAAAGACCAGTAAATATTTATTAAGGCAGCTTTTTAGAATGTAATTTTAAATGGCTTACAGGCTGGTGGCCAAAATTCCTAGTAAACATTGGAACACAGTCTCCAATAAGTCAAAAAGACATAAGAAGTCTCTCACACATGCAGTACCACATAGAAAAATATTCATGCTGTCAGAAGCCAGCAAAGGGAGGGAAGACCAGAAGCTGCGGCCAAGACCCAGCCAGGGGGCAGTGAGAGCCTACTACGACGCTCACGCTCTGCATCCCAACAGCCCCTCGTTCAGCACTGTGCCACCTCCAGGGGACAGGACTCTGAAGTGCTACTTTTCTCTTCACTCAGAGGAAAGGGTACAGACTGTCCCAGGGACACGACAAGTAGGTCACTTGGCATCTGTGCACATCACCTCTCAGGGCTGCTGTGACAAATGACCCCATGAAGACATGTTTAAAATCTCAGGTGTAGGGGTTGGGAGTATAGCTCATGGTGCCTGCCTGGCAAGTGCGAGGTCCTAAGTTCGAGTCTAGGTTCCAAACAATGCAATAAAATCCCAGATGTACAACCAAGATCTCTCAGTAAATCTTCAGGATGATTCTTATTGTACATGTGGAAATCTTCCAGAGCAGTAACTAAAAACTGTTAAAAAATAAAAAATTGGAGTGCCAGGGATATAGCTCAGCAGCACAGCATGACTGACAAGTGCAAGGTTGTGAGTTTGATTCCCAGTACAAAAAAAAATTGGAGACGACTTATAAGAAGGCAAGATGGAAAGGCTTATATTCAATTTTCAGCCTTTAAGTACAAAGCTAATATTTTACTAAGCATATACATATATACTAGAGAAGAAAAAGCATCTGACAAATACCACACAACTGAACTCTGCTCCTGTGTGACACAGAAGCCACCTCTCTTCCTGTCCCATCCAAGTCACACCCGTCCCCATCTCCTGCCTAACCCAGCTCACAACACCCGGCCTGGCACCTGTCTCCAACATCCGCACCCTGATGACACACATGTTAGCCCCCAGACCCCCGCTTCCCCACAGGGACTCCCCCACAGGAATCTGCCGCTAGGAGAAAACACTAAAGCTCTGCTCATGACTCTCAAGAAAAGCAGGGTGCTTTTACCACCATTTATAAATTACCACCAGCGCCTTCCCAGCCTGGTCACTCACAGGCCATAGGATGCGCAGGTCATCGGAGCGCCGCGTTACCCCCGTGTAAACCGAGCAAGAGGGGAGCACCTCTCCCCAAGCGCTGCACACGGGCACCCTCCAGGAACTGGCTACCTGCGCACTGCGGCCATCGTGCTTTGCCTGGGAAAGAAGAGTTACACCTCATATCACGCAGCTTTACCCAAACTGAAATGGATTAGTGGGCTTAGAAGTATTTCCGCAAAGATAATACTGAAAATATAAGCAAACAAAAAAGGAGCCAAGTTGGTCCCTTCAAGCATCATTCCTTACATAAAGGAAAAAAAATACGATACTCAGATCTGATAGTACTCTTCCACCTCAATGCATTCCACAGAAGTAAACCTGATACTTTTATAATGCAGCTCTCAAGCAATGATTTGGATACTTTTTTTTGTCTTTTTGAGACAGTGTTTCACTATGCAGTTCAGGTGGGTCTTGAACTCACTTGGTAGCCCCGGCGGGACCCAAACTCCCCGTGAACCTCCTGCCTCAACCTCCTGAGTGCTGGGATGACAGGCATGCACACTAGGCACAGCCTGATTCTTTTTCTTTTCTTTTCTTTTTTTTTTTTTTTGGTACCAGGAATTAAACTCACCAGGCAGGTGCTGTGCCACTGAGATATATCCCTGGCCCCTAACTCATATACTTTAAAAGGTAAAAAGCTTTGTACAGGCATGACTAAAAAGCAAAGTCAATTAAAAGATACCAAGAATATGAACATCAAGCAGATATTCATCACAAGTATTAAAACTTTCTAAAGCATGCCTGAAATTTGGTAAGCTACAGCAAATTCTGCACGCACACGATAAGGCTGTGCAGGTCAACATCTTAGTGACGTCTACCCACGTTCAAAGCAAGGAATCCTCCGGCCCTCTATTCTCCCATCTCTCCACACCTGCCCCTTTTATTAAGAAACAGTCAGAAGTGCCCAGGAAAACAATCAAAACACAGCTGCAAAGCAGGAGGAGACTGAGAGCTGTGTTTCTCCAGTCCACAGACAGCCAGAGATCTGCTCAGACATGAGACACCAGGTTCTAACTGGAGGTGAAATTCTAGGTCACAGGAAAGTAAGAACCAAGAATAAAACAGGATCAAGTTGCAAGACTGAGAATGAAAGTCAAGCTGTCCTTGAAGGCGGTCCACCTAGTTAGCAGGAGATGAGCAGCCATGGAGTAGGCCTGCTCACAGATACTACAGCTAGTCACAAAACAACAGCAAAATCAAGCTCAACCCAAGCAAATGGTTTATCCCACATTTAAGGAGTCAACTTTTTTTTTGGAAATGATCTGACTACACAGTTCATGTTGGCCTTGAATTCACAATGTAGCCCAGGCTGGCCTCCAACTCACAGCAACCCTCCTGCCTCAGCCTCCCAAGCACTGGTATTACAGGTGTGCACTATTATACTGGCTTGACTCAGATTTTTAAATAATCAATAGCCAGTAGAGGTAACTCTCTAAATATAAAAACAGACAGGGAAAAAGAAGTCAATCAAAGGTACAAAGTTTGTTAAATGGGAAGAATAAGTTTAGTGATCTACTGCACTTCTCTGTGGCCATGGTAAATAATAATGTATTGCACACATTAGAAATCGCTAGAAAAATAGATTTGTAACATTCCCATCACAAAAAAAGTTGGGGAGATAACAAGCATGTTAGCTTCAGCTGATCTGCGCAATGCATAATGATCAAAACATCACACTGCACGCCATGATTATTTTCCAATTTAAAAAACAAAATATAAATTAAAAAAGGAAATCTGGGAGTTCTCAGTGGCCAGCAAGATCACGCAGTGGCCTAAGGGCCTGCTGCTAGGCAAGTGCGGGGACCCGTGTCAGCGCCCTACTACATGCTGCGCAGGCCCTGCCCCTAGGTGCCCTGAACCTGGAGTCCAGGCACGACGGTGCACCCTGCAACCCCAGCACTGAAAACTCAAAGTTCTCTATTAACCACTACAAATAACTCTTAAAATACAACCACTAACAGAATAAAAATAAATTATTCCAATATGATTTGGAATTTTATTTTCAATTCTTCTACAATAAGCTTTAAGCTAGCTAGGCAGGTTTAGGCTATAGTTAAAATTACTTCAATTAAGAAGAATGATCAGATGAATAAATCAGTTTTCCTTCCAAAGAAAAAGTATGAATTCAAGCAAATATTCATCAAATGCTTCTTATAGAAAAGGACTCAAGGTAAAATAGCAACCAACACAGATCCTTCTATGAAGGATTTCCTTCTATGAAAAAATGACACACCTACTGATCTCAGCAGTGGCAGGGCAAAGTCACTAACCTCTACTTACACAAAACACATTCAAACAAGCATTTGGGCAGCCATTTGAAGGAGAACCATATATTCAATTTCATAATCCTTTCTGTCTAAAAAACTCAACATGAAGTAAAGTGAAAACTAATTGAGAGATTGTTCATAAAATGATTACAAAGGTAAGGGAATACAAAACTGGGGGCCTGGGAGATAGCTCAGTAGAATAGGTGGCTGCCTGGCAAGTGTAGGGTCCTGAGTTCAATCCCTGGTACCACAAAAAAAAGAGTCGGTAAATGTTATTATTGAGGGCTGGCCAAATAGCTCAGCAGATTAAAGTGACTTAAGCAGATGCAGCAGCCAGGGTTTGATCCCCAGAGGGCCAAGCCGGCCCCGCCCCCAGGGAACGCTGAGATAGCAACTGAGACTGGGAATGGTGGCACACGCGTGTAACCCCAGCACTTGGGAGGCTGTAAACAGGCGGATCACTACAAGTCCGATCTACGCAGTGAGACTCTGTATACCCTTTCCTAAAATACCAAAAAAACAAAACAAAACTGGCATTCCAGGTGACTTTACCTTCCACATGGGATGTAACTTTTTCATAATATCACCTAATAGGTAAAATATTCTTCATGATATTATTCCAAAACTAAATCAAAATGAATTTTCCTACATAACAAAATCGTTAAAGCTAACTAGTGCTACAAGTGCTGCTTTAGTTGATGCAGCCACGAGCTTCCAAAGGAAGCAGAGCAGGGTAATTATTCCTGGACAGCTTTTCCATTTTTATGTTCCTTAGGGACATAAATCCAATATGTTTACATGCAAAGCTGAAACACATCTAAGTCTTAAAATAGTCCAAAATAATGTTGACAAAAATCTGTAAATATCGGGAATTTTGCACCCCAAATTAAAACAATTTCTACTCAATCTGTTCAGTACGTTATCACAGAAATGAGAAGGATTGCTCAGTATTAATAAGAAAGCTTCTAAAAAGCTTCAGAAATGTCATAACCAAACCATATGTATGCAGTTCCTTAAAGCTACGAGGTGGGCACACTCGGGCCCTACAGAAGCTGCACAACCAACCATGGAAACTTTAAGCTACAGGAAACACAGTCCAAAGCTTCCCCCCACCCCAGTCCTAATGAGAACTAAATACTGCTGTTCATTTTTGAGCTCTGAATTTTAATACTCAAAAGACCTTTCTTGTCCCCAGTGCTGGGAACTGGGCCCTGGGCCTCACCCACAAGACGAATGCTCTATTGCCAAGCTACATCCCTGACCTTTTGAAAAGCAGATTGAGACCAGGCCTCACTAAATCACTCAGGCTGGCCTTGAACCTGCAATTCTCTGAGCAGCAGGTCCTCAGAGTGGCATCAATAATGCAACCACGTGTCGCTCAGCAGGCATCTGTGCAGAGAAAGCGAGGCTTCCGAGATTCCGCTCTTTATGATATATGGGCCACCTGAACTGACTTAGCCCTAACAAGGTCTTCATTTATCACAGGTGCAAGGAAGTAAAGACAGAGGCAGACAGCCTCTCAGCCCAGGGAGTGGTGAGCAAGAGCAGGCCGTACAGCGGGTACTACAGCCTGATCCCCGGATGGGCAGCCTCTCCTGTCCTGAGGGACGGAGCGCAGCTAACATGTGCAGGAAGCGTAGGACACTCCACATGGGGCTTCCCAGGGACCTGCTGCCTGGGCACCTGCGCTGCTGGAGGGGGTCCCACATGGCCTGGAGCTCTCCAGCTCTGCCCTTGAGGTGTCAGGAATACAGCTCCGCTTCCTTCTGACCCACTCACTGCCACGCAAGGATGAGGCTCTGTGCCCAGCCTGCCTTGTTACCTCCTCCAAGATGCACTCTGGCTCAACTGCTGAGCCTCAATCCTGGATGGCTGGTTCTCCCCAGACCTCTCCCCCAGCCACTTTCTAGCCATGGGGCCTTTAGACTTTCCACCAGGCACCTCGTAGTACCACTGCCCCACTCCAGGGATGCCCCCACCTCCCACTCCACACCCCACTGGGAACCCTGAGAGAAGGTGATGCTTTGACTGGCCTAAGGTGAACTCTCCACTCAGCCCTCTCTTCCCCAACCCTTGTCTGAAGCTCAGGGAATGAGCCAAAACTCAGAGGTCATCTCTGGTCACCCCTCTCCTCAGCTACACCTCCATCACGCAGTGACCCCACAGGGACGGATTTCTCCAGGTACCCCAACTGCCCCCTTCCCCCACTGGCAACCTGTGGGACACTCCCTGACCTTCCACAGAAAGCAGATTGCTGGGCAAACAGCAGCAACAGAGAAGTGCACTGTGTGGCCCCTGGACACAGGAGGGCCTGGTGCGCTACAGACCACTCAGCCGCCCCTTCCCCTCATAGACGGCTCCCTCTCCTCACAACGGACACCAGCCTGCACTGGTGCCAGGCCTGTCCTCCTGCCGATCCTGCTGACAGTCCCTTCCATTTGGACGCCTAAGCACACCTTCCTGTGCCTGGCACACCTCTGGGCAGCCCTGTACCCAGTGGGACCTCCTCCTGTGAGGCCCAGAGTGCCCTGCCCATCCTCTGCCCCTCCTGCTGTCTGATTTTCCTGGGCCTAATTTGCTGGCCAATCGTACTCCCATTCTTTATATTCTTGTATCCTAATCACTTCCATTGTTAAAGTCAGTGACCTTACACAACAAATTGTCCAAAATAGTCTAAAAATAGACTTCAATTTTTAAACTTTTTAAGACTTCAATAGTCTAAAAATGTTAGAGCTTAAAATATGAAAACCCTTAAGTAATAATACTAGGTTAGTGTTTCAAAGTTATCCAAGTGATCATATTCTGTTTTTAATGCATAATTTGTGGGAACTAATTAAGCTTTAAAACAGAGTGAAATACTATCTAGGAGACTTCAAGCCTCCACTATCTTCTCAGAGTACACACATTTCTTTCATTCATCAGAAAAATTATGGTTCCCTAACATCGTCCTGTTCACAGTGTACATGAAAATTCACAAGACCATAATAGACTATCAGCTCACCATGTATCATCTGGCCTCAGATTAATTTACCAGCTTCACTGCAGCCAAAAGGTGATCGAATTCCAGCTGCTCACCAAGTTCATTTCACAAAAGTCATCACTGGAAGTGTGATTCACGCCCGCAGCCCCAGGCCTACTGCATACACTTGGCTCTGGCCAGAGCAACACTACACTGTTAGCACAGCCCTCCGGGGCCCACCTTGGCCAGAGCCACAGCAGAACACCTCATTACTGGTGTGATCCGCCAGTCAGTGCCACACTCATTATGACATCACTCAACACCCACAGACGCGCATCAGCCACCGAGAAGCAGACTGAGGCTTGGGGCAAAGACCAAACGGCGCTTCTAGGCTTGTGTACATGCTTCTTGAAATGTCTGCTTTCAACACACTTTGCAAGTACCTTCTATCCCAAAATGCAAAGAGGAATATTTAGTGTAACCAACTGTCTATAAGCACTCAGAGCATTACAATATCACAGTGGATTTCCAAAGCCTAAGGGAGACACATTCCCCCTCCACCCCGCTTTGAAACTAGCATATACACATTCAGAAGCAGGAAAGACAAATCCCTTGTTCTGTTTACAGCCTTCTGGCCATTTTCACCCCCAAGAAGGTGAGGGACAGAAAGAAAAAATAAGGAAATGCTGTTCCATTTCGCAACACAGCTGCACACAAAGCTGAAAAACTGTAGAGAAGCCAAAACGAAACTTGAAAAGTTGAGAATTTTCCAAACCACATACTATTCCTTTTAATGCTGCTTTCTTTTTTTAAAAAAAGATTTCCTCAAATGTTTCGGAAAGCTAGTTCTGTACTTAGCCCTGGTTTTTCCCTCTAGGCTATCCATATGAATAAGGAACAAACCACTCCCAAGATTCCTAGATTTAACTCACATATTGACACACTCATTTTAATACCAGAAATTGTCTATCACTGCCTTCACACTGTCTTCAGGATCAAAAGGACTGCCGACAAATTCTGAGGACTCATTCTTTATTTTCAAGTAAGGCTCCTCAAAAATCATCAAAATACACATTAACTATTTCCAAATTACAAATTTTCTTCAAATTCTCAGAAAAAAGAACTAAGTCGACTGAGAAGGCGCTATCTTGACTTTCACTATCTTTTCATTTCTTAGAAACCAAGCAAGTTGTTTAACTAAGGTATAACTTTTAAGCTAATTTTAAATAATTTCAAGTACTTGTTTATTCAAGAATAAGCAAACAAATACATCACTGTTATAAAAATTATCTTTTCTCAGCATACAGCTGAAAAGAATTTTATTGGAAAGGCATGTCCTGGGGCTGGGGAGATAGCTTGGGGGTCTGAACACCTGCCTGGCAAGTGTAATGACTGGGGTTCCATCCCTGGTGCCCCTGCTGTGCAGGCCCCTGAACCCCAGGCATGGTGGCGCAGGACTGTAATCCCAGTGCTGGGGAGGCTGAGACAGGAGGGTCAGTAAGAGTCCGAGCTGTGTAGCAAGACTGTACCAAATAAATAAAAGATTTTTTAAAAAATTTAAGAAAGACATGTCCTGGTCATTTATCACCTCCAAAACTAAGCCAAACACATGCTTTTGCAAACACATACCGTGCAAATTCCCCGTTTGGGTAATTGACAGTGTCGTCTTCCACTCTGCACCAGAACGAATGTGCAGAGACTGCAACAGGGCACCCAAGTGCTTCCCTCAACTTCTGAACAGGGGACACAATGGGCCCAGGTGGCACTCGTCCCACATGCCTCATCTTGACAGGTCGGGTCTGAGAGGGGCTACAGACCTCACAGATGGCTCTGGGTTCCGTGAGAACGGCTTGCTCTGCAGCCCCAGGGGACTTGCTTCCCCCTGGCTGAGGTCACAGATTGCAGAGCCGGTGGTGTCCGGCAGGCAGCAGAGCCTCAAACTGCTGTCTCCTCCCCGCTGAACAAATACTGCAAGCCAAGCCTTACCGCTCCTCACGAAAACTCGTGCCCACCTTCAACGCTACCATCTGCAGAAGTGAGCAACATCTAAGCTCAAGAGAACGGTCTCCAGCCTATGCCCGATTTTTAAAATGTACGCCTGTCCGCTTAAACGCCGCACCGCACGCACCTCACTGGCCAGAGCTGCAGGGTCTGAAATTTCCCGAGACGTCTAGGCAGCAGGCAGGCAGCCGAGGCCGCCTCGGAGCCCGGTGCCCGTCCGGGCCCACAGAATGACCCGGGCTCAGTGCGGAGCCCGGTGCCCGGAGCCCACGGGGCCGGCCGGCCGGTCCGGGACCGAGTCCAGCCCGGTGCCCGGCTCCCGTCCAGTCCCCACAGAACAACCCGAGGCTGGGCGCGGAGCCCATCCGGGGCCCGCTGCCCGCTGCCCGCTGCCCGCTGCCCGCCCGGTCCCGCAGGTCGGCCAGACGGGCGCGGGCGGTGCGGCAGCTCGG
>NDGM011051133.1:0-15634 GCA_002564305.1 Octomys mimax | reverse complement strand
TGTGGTGGTACATACCTGTAATCCCAGTACTGGAGGGGCTGAGACAGGAGGATCACTACAAGTCCAAGATGCGTAGTGAGACCCTGTATCAAATACATAAAAAATGTCAAATCAGTCTTTTTATACTTCAGACTTAAATTGGCCTCTCTCCTATTGGCACCCACTGTGTTGGTTTGGAAAACTCTGCTTTCAAGCTGGGTGTGGTGGTGCATGCCTATAATCCCAGCAGGAAGTACAAATTCAAACCTAGCCTGGGCAATTTAGCATTTTAGAGAGACCCTGGTTACAATAAGATAACGAAGTCTGGGAACACACTCATTCAAAGGTACTGTGTTCAATCAGAATTTCTCATGCAATCAATATTTTGAAGAAAATTCACATATTTTATTCGCAAATTGAAGATATGACACAGGGAATGCCCTGAGAGATAAAATTTTAAAATCTGAAATTCAGTATGACTAATGGTATTAAGAAGAGCTTGATACATAGTAAGATACTCAAAGATATTTGTTAATTTATTGAGTGAATGGATGAATGAATGACTTTTGCTTTCACTGAGATTTCTTTTTTAATATCTGTTCTTTTCTCAAATTGCCAGATCACTTGTACTTTTCCGATTGTCTTACAGTATTGCTTACTTTTTAATCACCTTACCTGTGTAGAAGGCCATATAAAAATAGAGTAATCATGTCAAATTAGTACGTAAACAGAAAAAAAATCTAGTGAAAAAGAGTTCTCAAGTCATTCCTGGTTTAGCGGGACTCTACTGATGTTCTACTCTGTGAGCGGCTAATGCTCAGAATTTCATTTTCTGTTGTCAAGTGATTAGAAAGCCTAGTTTGCTAAATTTTAGAATTCAGTTAACTGAGTTTCTGTGAGTTGATGTTTTCCCACCTGCATTTTGCAGCCCACAAAGTTTGTCCTCTTCTGTTGCTATCTGGAGTTTACACTTATTATATGGCCCTAAAATTGCTACTTTTTAGACATAAAAACATGGTGGTGATGCATTAACAGCTCCACCATGGATGACCATGCTTTTGTTTACCAAGTTTTATTATTCAACTTTGCAAATATGTTGAATGGTATAGGCACAAAGTCAAAAAATGGAGAAATTTTTTTTTAATGCAATATAAGATTAGGGTTAGTAGAAGGTTTTCCAAAGTACTACAATTTTATAAATTTTACGATGTAGTCAAAGCAGATGGCTGAGAAAGACAATCAGGCTATTTAATCTTTTGATATAATTGTTTGATTTTAAGTGACTAGCACAATACTAAAATTTTACAATTAAACTTATTATTTCTAATATTCTCTAAACACTGTTGTCCACTAATGTGATAAAATTATTTACTAATTCTCTTGTTATGATTTTATGACATGCATTAGTTTTAAACATCATTAAGTCAGCATAGGAACAGGATTCATCTAATAAAGATGGCTTTGTAGTAAATTTATAAGTTCTAAGTTTCATGTCCTGCATTAAATGCAAAGTGTGGATATGTATCTGTATCTTGATCAGTGACTGAGTTAAGAATTGGATGGTGATTATATCTTTGTTAATAAAGGTAATACATTCAGATTGTAATTATTTACTTGTTATGCTAGTCATTTGTTTTCTGGCTTAAATTTCAAGCTGATAATTCTGTTCAATAAAACCTTATCTGCATTAACCTTTGAAACCTCAGAATCAGTGAGGGCAAGGAGAAAAGATATTTCATTTGTAGTAATTGATGATACATAGATGTCATTTTTTAATGCTCAAATATGTAGAGAATGTGAGATTCTGTCAAGAAGTACATGGGCTCACTACAAAGCATATTCCAGTGAGTAAACGTTCATTCTGCTCGAATGACAGAAGGAAAATCTATGATTCTTCTCTTTGAAGCCGAGTGGGTTATTTCCCTCCTACTAATGGAACCGACATTGAGAAAGACAATCAGATAGGGAAGACCCTAGGCTGTGTATCACGTGAACGGTTCCCTTTCAGGTCAAGCTTCCAAGCCTATTTTGCTACCTTGCTTTCTGATGAGTGATGATTATTACTTTCTCCTTTCAAATAGCCAGTACGGACTATCCATACAGAGGGCTTCCACATACAGAAGCGACTTCCTTCTTTGTTCTGTGTAAATTCTTACCACGGTTCATGGTTTTAAAAAGGAATTGAGAAGCTGCTTTTATTTCTGACTTATGATATAGTTTGTAAATTATAGGTTTTAGAATTTAAATGGATTTTAGAGGTTTGTATTGTCCAAACTCTCATAAACCTGGAATTCTATGTTTAATATCATAATAGAGGATCATTTTCTTATTCCATTGAAGATGGTGACTTTAATATAATGTGATTTTGTTTTGCTAGGGATATAATATTATCAATAATAATGTATTATTAGGAAAAGAGAATTATCTACCAGGAATCAACTTATCTTGATACGATCCCTTATAAGTGTTCGATTCTAGCATATGCTAAGCATAATTTTGTAGTTAAAGCATACATACTATTTGGGAAAATATAATTTCAGTAAGAAAATTTATTCTAGCTTCTGGACCTAAAAGTTGAGTCTTTCAAATTAAGCTGAATAAATCTTTGTGTAAAATGTGAAGATTAAAAAAGAAGTCCTATTTTATCTACAAGCAGTAGAGAGATAAAGAAAAAATGAGTAGTGGTGTATTGGGTAGGTGAAAAAGAAACCAGTGTCATCTCATGTAGGTTTACCCTGACTGTTATCTGTGATGCTGGAGAAGTGTCTTCTAGCTACTTTTCATTTCTCTTCGTTAAGTGGGGAGACTCATCCTGAGGGCTGTCATGAAGGGCTCCATGCTAAATAGAGTGTGAACAAAGAGCACAGTGTCTACGCAAGTGGGCAAAAGCGTATTGGCTTGGAATCAAGTTAAGCCCGCTGTATGATGAGAAAAAAATATGCCTTCTAATGTCACTTATGGAAGTATATATTTAAAAATTAGAATATGTGTTATAGAAGTGCTTTCTTATGGCATTCTCCAAAAAATAACTTCTTGAATTTTTTGTTTTAATATTTTAGGGAAGGGTCTACAGGGTATTCAGGGTCTCACTGCTAGATCAGACTCATAGTGAGCCACCTGTTCACAGCCTCCCAAGAGCTGGGATTACAGGTGTGTGCCACCACACCCAGTCTCAATTGCCATCTCAGCATGCCTCAGGGGTGGGGCAGGCACAGCAGGCCTGGGGATCGAACTCCTGGCCCCTATGCCTGCTTGCAGGCGCTTTAATCTGCTGAGCTATTTGGCTGGCCCTAAGTTCTTGAAATTTTTATTCTGATATTTTGTAAGCCAAATATTTTATAGTACAAATATTTTGTACTACTAAACTGTACAAAGAATTAAAGCATGATGCCCAGAGAAAACATGTTCAAAATCACCAACGAAGCTGTATCTGAACACATTCTCAGCAAAATGCTCCCAAACCAAGCATTAAGTATTTTTTTCTATTTTCCTGTTCTCTTTATTAATTTTATCTTCTCTCTTTCTCCTCTGATCTCTCTTAAACATTAATGTAGTTATAAGCAACTATCCAAAAGGGTATTTCTCATGGAAACAACATTCCCAATTCCTTCTATTATTCCCCTACTATGTCTACCCACCAGGTTCAATAATGATAATAGTCTCTATCTGAATAACCTGTCTCTGTCTCTGTCTCTCTTTCTCTGTCTCTCTCTGTCTCTCTCTCTCTCACACACATACACACGGACACACATACAGATATGTATATATTTTCTTTTGTGTTCTTTTTTATGTATTTGGTACAAAGTCTCACTATGCAGCTTGGACTCATAGTGATCCTCCTGTCTCAGCCTCCCTAGTGCTGGGATTACAGTTGTGCACCACCATGCCTGGTCTCGGTGGTCTGCTAAGTGCTCCCAGGGGTGGGGCCAGAGAGGCATGTGGGGCCAGGAATCAAACCCCATTCTCTGTGCTTGCCTAAGCAGGAATTTAATCTGTGGAGCTATCTCACTGCCCTTCTGTCCCTTTTTTTTCTTTTTTTAAAGTAGCATACTTTAGGTACTTCTTGCATGTTTT
The DNA here is from genome assembly GCA_002564305.1 of Octomys mimax. Classification (NCBI taxonomy): domain Eukaryota; kingdom Metazoa; phylum Chordata; class Mammalia; order Rodentia; family Octodontidae; genus Octomys; species Octomys mimax. The sequence continues at coordinate 11,581 of NDGM011051133.1, read as the reverse complement.
CATTTATGTCTTAGAAATTCTATCATATTAGTATATGGAGATTTTGTTCATTCTTTTCTTCTTTTTTACAGCTACATAGTACTCCACTGTGAGAATGTACTACAGTGTACTCAACCATATTCCTATGTGTGGGTGTTTAGATTGGTTCCAATATTTTGCAATTTCAAACAGTACTGCAATGAATAATCTTATGTACATATATTTTACACTGTTGAAAGAACTGAATAATTTCAAAATTATTCTGTTGGAATTTCAAATCTTATGTTAGATTTAAGTGTAATGTAATATTAAGTATTCCCCTTTCAAATGAAGTGACAGAACAAGTGTCAAAGGCAATCATATTTTTAATCTTAGCCTTAGTCGGCTAACTTTTCTCATTATGGAAGAACTGTGAAGGTACTTATTATTTTTAATGACCTGATCTGACTTCTCTGCTGCTTTCTGGCTGTTAGTTTGCTAGTACTTGCGTACTGAGAAGTAAAAAACAAACAAGCAAGCAAATGACACGAACCAGATAAGACAGAAGTTTTTGCTGATTGTGGTGAGAAGCTGTATAGGTTACTTTTGTACAGTGTGTTTATAAGACACCACTCAGCTGCTTACCTTGAGTTTGAGCTGTTTCTGTTCATTCAGGCTCACTGCAACATATGGAGAATGTAATGCTCCTTTAGTCAGAGAAGTTAGACTTTCTTATGGGGCTCTTCCCAGGCTATTCCAGGATCTTTAAGATGAGCCAGAATGGAGTGGATGTGTCACTGTCTCTTTTCTGAGACACTTAGTTTTCTAGCAAGTCCAACCTTAAATGCATATGCCAATTGGAAAGCTACTGAGAAAAAATAATACGGCCTTATTAACACTTGTATTAGGTCTTCAGATAAAATGGTGATGCCATTCTGTGTAAAGTTTGCACAAATATACTGAAAATGAAATTTTTATTCCTGTTTGAATGCAATTATCTTATGAAATGGAGGGAAACCAGTATATAATGTAAGCAATGAAACATAAATTGCAAAAAAAAGAAGAACAGTAGGTTGTAAATTTGAGAACTGTGGTGCTTTGCAAAGGTGGTGAACTAGTGATGTGAAGATGAATGCAAGTGACAGTGAAGTGATCCCGTGGAGCGTGACAAATAACAAAGCTTCTTCCCTCCCATTTCCCTGTGGGTCACACTTTGTAGTTGGTTGCAATATTTTTAAGTTCCAAACATTCTATCATTTAGATAATTTCATATTCATTCTTTTTTAGTTTGCTTCAGGTTTCTTTTTTAAAATGTATTTGATACAGGGTCTCACTAAGCACCTTGAACACATAGTGATCCTCCTGTCTCAGCCTCCCCAGCACTGGGATTACAGGTGTGCACCACCATGGCCAGTCTTGGTGGCTTGCTCAGTATACCTGATGGTGAGGCCAGCACAGCATTTGTTTCAGGTTTGAGGGGTTTTGGTTTTCACTTTTTGAATATTTGATTGTATAAACCAACCACAGATGCCGAAGTAAAAGTTGTCAAGCAATGGCACTTTCAGAATCATCCTTTTACCTCTCATGCCTCTGGCATCCATGTGAGTCCCCAGCTCTCTGTAGAAGTAACCACTTTATTAGTTCTATTAGGTTTCAGTTTATCCTACCATTGTTTCTTTTCAAAAATTCAAAGCGATAAGTATATAGTTATTTACAACTTTTGTTATAAAAATAGTGATTTCAACACTGTTATGTACTTTGTGTCTTTCACTGAATCATGCATTCTTGAGATTCTGACCAGAGCAATTTATGTAGCTTTTTCTCAGGTTTTCTTATTGCTTCAGGGAATTCTGTCATATAGTGGCAGAGTAGACCAAGGGAAGAAAGTTTCCTTTTTGTATTAAATAAGAGTCAATCTTATTCTGTATACATTCACATGCATATTTTATGTATTCTTCATAATAATACTTTCCCATTGTGCTATTATTAATATTTACAATTTCACAGATTTGGAAATAAACTTGAGGAGATTAGGAAACTTGCTGAAAAATCCTACAGCTCATAAAAGGATAGAACTGGGATTTGAATCTGGGCCTGAATTAGTTCTAACACCTATATTTTTATGTATAACTAGAACCAGGGAAACAGGATGGAAGATGAGGCAAATTTTGTAGGAGAAGACAGAAAACAAGGTGACATTCATCAACTTTAGTTGACATCTAAAGAGGTGCTGGGGGTGGGGGGCAGCCAAATAGCTCAGCGGATTGAAGTGCCTGCAAGCAGGCTCAGGGGCCAGGGTTTGATCTTCAAGCCTGCCGTGCCGGCCCTGCCCCTGGGGCACGCTGAGCCGGTGATTGAGACTTGGTGTGGTGGCGCATGCCTGTAATCCCAGCTGTTGGGAGGCTGTAAACAGGCGATCTAGTAGTGAGACCCTGGACACCCTGTAGACCCTTCCTTAAAATACGGGGGGAAAAAAAGAGATGCTCAGGGGAAGAGTGTCGGTGCTGGGGAGAAGACTGACAAGTGTCACAAGCAGTGCCATTGAGGAGGCAGAAGGGTGAATTTTCCTGAGTAAACTGGACCATGTCCCCTGCCACTTCTGTCTTGGGTCAGTGCAGCCTGGGAATCTGGTGGACAGACAGATGAACTGGGATCAGGGAAATTCCTGCTCACCCTGGCAGGAACCCAGGGCCAGTTTTCTCAGGGTTTCTAATCTGGGTTCAGGATTTACTCTCCCAGGTTTAGAGTGGAAGTATATTGCTTTTAGGGGACAGAAAGAGCTACTGTTATATATTAGTTAGCCTTCTCCACGGGTTTAACCTTGCTGGAAAACCTGGAGAGCCAATGTTCCAGTTAGAGTCTAAAGACTTTCTGCTCAAGAACAAAGAAGAATTGACATTGCAGATGATGTTCACAGGTGATCTGTTGGAGAATCATCTCTTGGTCAGGAGAGGCTGGTCATTTTGTTCCTTTTAGGCTGTCAACAGATTGAATGAAGCCCACCCACTTTAGACATTCTGGCCTGATCAACTTGAAACATAAAATTAACTATCACAGAAATCTTGTTAGCTAAGTGGATCCTATTAGGCAGAATAAAATGAAAAAAAAAAATCAGTGAACTGCTGTTTTCCAAGTCATACTTGCACTGAAAGGACTTTGGGAATGATATACTTTAGTTGTTTATTTCATATTATTTATTTATTTTTTAACTACTTATTTATTTATTTGACATAGGATCTTGCTATAAAGCTTGTTTTTATAGTGCTCCTCCTGTCTCAGCCTCTCTAGCTCTGGAATTACAGGGAAGTGCCACCACACCCAGTTTTGGTGGCCAGAACAGTGTGCTGGATTTATTTTGAATAAGAGAAAACAAAGTTCCAGGGTGATTAAGTAAATTATTCAAGGTTCTACTTGAATTCATTGAATAAATAAATAAATATTGACCAAGCCTTTTTCATATACTATTAGGCAGTAGGGATTTAGTGGAGACCAAGACATACATTGTTCTTGCTCTCATGAGTTTTCCTGGGAAGTTACTTAAGCTGAGACAGGAAGATACGTAAGAATTAATTGGGTGAGCTTGGAGCAGGGGTGGATGTGCACAGGGATTCAAATGTTGGCAGGCATTGAGATGAGAAGGGATTAATTGAGTTTGAAGAGCTAAGAGAAATTCAAAATAAATTGAAAGAGGCAAAGACAAGATTCAAAGGTGCTGTTTACATGTACCTTCCCTAAAGATAGTAATCTTCCCTACCACAAGCTATTTATTCTTCAAGGTGCTCAGCAATCTTTAAGCAATCCGTCATACAGACTGAAGACAGCAGGTATCATTATTGCTATTTAGCAAGGAGGAATTAAGGCCCTGAGTGCTCTAATGCCTTGCCCAAGGCCACTGACAAATTCTGATTAGAGAACTAGAATTAAAAGTCACAAGGGAGGACTTGGCTTCTCTGAGACAATCGTGGGAAAGGACATTATTTATTCTGAAAATTGAAATAGTCATCTTGGAACCTTCCATGAAACCAGAGTACAAAAATAGGCCTTCTCCCTCACCCCCCAGTGCAACAATAATTTCGCAGTAATTATGATAATGATTGCTAAATGATTTGTGTGCTCATCAGGGTAGGAGTTCCAAGGGCTGGGTTCCCATGTTCCCCTCTTGGCTCTGACTCTGTAATTACCCTAGGGCAACACCATAACCACACTTAACCAGCTCTCTAGCCCTGGGTTCTGCCCTGTTACAGCCCTACCTCTCCTGTGCAGTGTTGCTGTGAACACAACTTAATGACCAGATGGAGCCACCATGTCGGGAAATCTTTGAACTGGTAAGCTTGATTAAGTGTTAAAAGGAGATTTCTCTCTATCTCTGATTTACATTTACCTGTGGTTCCCTTGAATGTACTGAAAACATTTAAGTTCTATCATTGTTTAATTTTTAATGGTGTTATGATTGTCACTTAATTAAGCTTTAATAGGGCCTACTGAAAAAAAAAGAAACCGATGTTCACTCACTAATGTAAGTTAGTTTGTTTTCATTATGTCTGTTGAGTCAGAGAAATAAAGAAACAAGGGAAAATGTTTATGTCTTCTGGAAGATGTATGGCCTGGGCTTTGCCTGGGAAAAGGATCAAAACCACAAGATGTTCAGATGACATTCAAGTGTGCGTGCTTCTTGCCGCTGATGTTGTCTGTCTATGATTACTCTGATTCATGTCTTACAAATCATTTGCAAGTACAGTGGGAAGCTCCACTGTCTCTCATTGCTATTAGTGGAAAAAGGGTGGCTCTTGAAGAAGGCGATACCTTGACTCCCATCCTGAGCCTCCTGGCCACCTGATCAAGGGTCTCCTGGCCATGTGACTGTTCGCATGCTACATAACCTCTGACCCTAGTTTTTTATAATTAATTGGGGCAGTATTTTCTTCATCGCAGTGCTCTTGCAATTAATTGTAAAGCCCCTGGCACTAATCTAGCTTAACCTGGCAGTTTGGCTGACACTTTTCCTGGAAGCTTGCCCCTTAAGCCTCATCTTAAAGTAGCTAAAAACCTATAAACTTGTGGTGATTTGTTTGCTCATTATAATTATATTTAAGCACCATATTTAATTTGTTTTGAGACACAGGAAATCATAGTAGAATATCAAAGCAAGGCATGTATATTACTATGTTAGCATCCAGTGCCAATGCTTTGAAATTATTTCATCTTTTTTATTAAAAGCAAATTGGAGTATGGCAAACGTGCCACAATTAAAGACAATTGAAGTGAAACATAACTTATTTACTATTTCTTTTTAGGCTCAGTCAAATATAAGTGAATTCTCATTTATTTTTATTCAAGCCACATTTAGAGCTTGATCCATATCTCTTTGTTAATTCTATTATCTGCATTTGATATTCATTTCAAATAAGCCTTTATTTTCCTCTAATCTCTCTCTCTCTTTCTCTCTCCCTCTCTCTCTCTCTCTCTCTCTCTGTCCATCTCTCTATCTGATTTAGAATTTTTCAAATTAAGCCTATTGGTACATTTTAGATACACATAATGATCATACTAATCATAGTGAATTTGTAACTGATATATTTTGGTTTCTCTTTTTCTTCCCAATCCCCTCCTCTCTTCAACCCCTCTTCCCTTCCTTATTTACAAGGCTTTGTTTCCATTTTATCCTTTAAAAAAATCATTCTTTTCCTTTTCCCTTAAGTTCCCCCCAGTTCCTTTTTCCTTTTGAACAATTTCTTCCCATTTCATAATATCTAGTGTATATCTTGGTATTGTTTTGTTTTTCAGTTTCACACAACAGAGACATGAGATGTTAACACATGTGAGTCTGATTTATTTCACTTAAGAGTATTCTCTCTTTTCCTTTCAGCTGGAACCACCATCTTCCATTAACTTGCCAAAATGACTAACACAAAGGGCAAGAGGAGGGGAACCCAGTACATGTTCTCCAGGCTTTCTAGAAAATGCGGGGTTATTTGTTTGGCTACATATATATGAATCTACAAAGAGGATGATACTGTAGACATCAAGGGAGTGGGTACTGTGCAAAAAGGAATGCCTCACAAATGTTACCATAGCAAACTGGGAAGAGTCTACAACGTTACTCAACATGCTGTTGGCATTGTTGTAAACAAGCAAGTTAAGGGCATGATACTTGCCAAGAGGATTAATGTGCATATTGAGCATATTAAACACTCAAAAAGTTGTGATAGTTCCTGAAACATGTCAAGGAAAATGATCAGAAAAAGAAGAAAGTCAAAGAGAAAGGTACTTGGGTTCAACTGAAGCACCAGCCTGCCCCTCCCAAAGAAGCATACTTTATGAGGACCAACGGAAAGGAACCTGAGTTGTTGGAACCCATTCCTTATGAATTCAAGGCATAAAGTGGGGATATTTCTCTGTCATTCCGTACCCAATTGGCAGCTTAAATGTTCTAGGTCCTATATAAAAATAAAATCATCCTATGTTGTGAGGGTGGTTTTCTTAGTTGAACGGGTATGTGGTGCCTTCTTATCTCAGAAATATTTGCAGCAGAATTTCACTGTACCTAGTACTTATGTCCAGTCTTTACACTTCAGTGTTTTTCTTGCTGAAAGATATTGCAGAGCTATTGTGCAGGTATATTCCCAAATATTCAAATATTTATAAAATATTTGTATTGGCTTGGAGATCCTGTAAATCATCACGGAGAAAAAATGTATCAAAAAAAGGAAGTCACTTCAGAAACAAATGTAAGTTCATTTCAGTTAAATAAATTGTTTAAAGAAAAAAAAAAAAGGTATTCTCTCAAGTTGCATCCATTTACTTAGAAATGTCTCAAGTTTTTCCTTCTTTATGGCAGAATAGTGCTTCATTGTATAAAGAAACCCACATCTTTATTCATTCCTTAGACGATGGGCATTTGGTTTGTTTCCAAGATTTAGTTATTGCAAACTGTACTGCTATGAACATGGGCGCACATATATTGCTGTGCACAATTACATAATGTCATATATGATGCTTTTAATTCTTCCAGGAAAATACCCAGACAGGGAGAGCTGGGTCAAATGGGACCTCCAATCTGGACTCGACCAAATTCAGCAGTGTAGCTGGACACAAAATCAACACTCAAAAATTAATAGCATAACACAAATAACAAATTCAACACCAGAGAAATTAGGGACACCACATCCTTCAAAATAGCATCTGATGAACCCATTTGTTTTTATTATTTTATTTTATTTTTTTGGTGGAATGGGGGATTGAACGCAGGTCCTTGTGCTTGCCAGGCAAGCACTTATTTTACTGAGCCATCTCTCCAGCCCCCAAAATAGCATCTGAATAAATGAAATACTTGGGAATCAATTAAAACAAAGAAAGAGATCTATATGTTGAAAATTACAGTAACCTAAAAAAAGAGATTGAAGAAGATATCATAAAATGGAAGGATATCTCCAAGTTTTTCAAGCAATCTCCACACTGATTTCCACAGTGGTTGCACCAGTCTGCACTCCCACTAAGAGTAGAGAAGGATCCCTTTTCCCCAACAGCTCCTCCAACATTTGTTATTGGTTTATCTGTTGATGATAGTCATTCTTTCCAGGGTGACACTGAATCTTAACAGTGTTTTAATTTTCATCTCTCTAATAACCACGTATGTTGAATATTTTTCACATATTTATTTGTCATTTGTATTTCTTCTTCTATGAAGTGTGCACTCATTTCAGATGCCTATTTTTGGATTGGTTCTTTAAATTTGGAGTATCTGATTTTTATCAGTTCTTTGTATGTTTTTTATGTAAGTCCTTTGTTTGAAGAATAACTGGCTAAATTTTTTCTCACTCTCTAGGTTGTCTTTTCACTCTATTGGTGCTTCTTTTTGATGTGTAGAAGCTTTTCAAGAGAATGAGACACCAGGTATAGATTCTTTGTATTATTTCCTGTGTGACCAGGGTTTTGTTCATGAGATCTTTACCTATACTAATATCTTCAAGAGCTCTGTCAATTCTCTTTTCTCAAATACTTAGTGTTTTTGCTTTAATATTTAGATATTTGATCCATTTTATTTTAGTACATGGTGATAGACATGGGCATACTTTTAGTCTTTAGCATGTGGAAAGCCACTTTTTTCAGCATTATTTATTTATTTATGTTATTATTATTTTTTATTATGTACAGGGTCTCAGTATGCAGCTTGGGCTCATAGTGTTCTTCCTGTTTTCAGCCTCCCCAGTGCTGGGATTATAGGCATGCATCACCATGCCCAGTCTCTGTGGCCAGCTCAGTGTGCCTGGGGATTGGGCCTGCATGGCATGTGGTGCTAGGGATTGAATCCTGGTCCCTGTACTTGCCTAAGTGGACACTTAGTCTACTGAGTTATCTCAGTGGCCCTTTCAGCACCATTTATTAAAGACACTATCTTTCTTCCGGTGAAGCTGTTCAGCTACTTTGTTAAAGATAAGGTGGGCTGAGTACATTTGAAGTTGTTTCTGCATCTTCTGATCTGTTCCACTGAACCTCAGTTCTGTTTTTTTGACACTATTATGATGTTTTATAATAGCTTTGTAGTATAATTTCAAGTCAGAAATTGTAGTGCCCTTGCCTTGCTTTTGTTTCCCATAATTGCCTTTGTTATTCTAGATCTCTTCTAGTTCCAAATGTGCTTTAGGAATGTTTTCTCTAGTTCTGTGAGAGAGGCTGATGGTATTTTCATTTGGAGTGCATTAAATCTATGTAACAATTTTGGGAGTATGGTCATTTTAACTATGTTGGTTCTTCCTATTGATGAGTAAGAGATATTCTTTCATTCTATGATATCTTCTTCAATCTCTTTTTTTAAGTTACTGTAATTTTCAACATATAGATCTCTTTCTTTGTTTTAATTGATTCCTAAGTATTTCATTTACTCAGATGCTATTTTGAAGGGCATAGTTTCCCTAATTTCTCTTTCAGTGAATTTGTTATTTGTGTTATGCTATTAACTTTTGAGTGTTGATTTTGTATTCAGCTACACTGCTGAATTTGGTCAAGTCCAGAAGTCTTTTGTTGGAGTTTTTGAAGTCTTCTTCTTAGAGTATAATGTCATCTGCAAATAACAATAATTTCACTTTTTCTTTTCCCATCTTTGTTCCTTTATTTATTTCTCTTGTTTAATTGCTCTGGCTAATGTTTCGAGAACTATATTGAAAGGGAGTGGTGATAGTAAACGTCTTTATCTTGTTCATGATTTCAGGGGGAAAGCTTTTAGTTTTTGTTCTGTTTAGTATGATGTTGGCTGTTGGTTTATCATAAGTGGTGTTTATCAGATTGAAGTAAAGACTATCTATTCCAATTTTCTGTAGTGTTTTTATCATGAATGGATGTTAGCTTCTGTCAAATGCCTTTTCTACCTCTACTGAGATGATTATGTGATTTTCTTTCTTTTTTTATTGGTGCTGGGAATCAATCATGTGATTTTTGTTTTCAGCTCTGTTAATATGGTATATTACATTTATTGATTTGTGTGTGTTGACTCATCACTTTCAAATATATATATATCTATCATATATATAAATTATATATATATACACACACACACATATGTACAGATGCACCTATATTTGTATATCTGATTTAGCTTGTCCTTGTTGAAGCTAAACTAAAATTATTAATAATGTGAAGTGATTCGGAAGGCTATTCACATGCATACATGACAGCAGAACTGAAATGCAGTGGTAATGCTAAAATAAAGAATAAAATAAAAATAAAATAGAAGAATCATACCACAGCGATATATGTACACGCATGTTTATAGCAGCATAGTTTGTAATAGTTTAATATTGGAAACAAACCAAATGCTTGTTTTTATTCCTCAAAGTGAGTCCTTGAGTTTTTCTAAATATTCAAAAATATTTGAAGGGTAAAATCTACTTAGCTTATGTTCTGAGGCTTGGGGAACTGTAATGCCAATACTAGGTAAGATAATACAAAGAAAGAACAAACAAGAAAAGGAAAAACAGAGAAAAAAAAAGAAAAACAGAGAAAAGTGCAGAAAGTTAAAAAAATGAGACAAAAGAGAAAAAATATTGAAAGAGGAAAAGGGAAAAGGAGAGAAAAGAAACTAAATGAGGAAAAAAATGTCAAAAGAGAGAGAAGAAAATCCCAAGTCCCAAAAAACTTAGTGAAAGAAAGAGAAGAATACTACTAATAATAATAAAGATTGAGTCAAGGAAAGCATTCTTTTGTGTTTTTGAATGATTGATTTCTTTCCAGGAGCTTCAGTCCTGGAATATAACCAGTCAATAAGGAAAGAACAAGGGTAATTTGAGACATTTCTTTTTTTAAGTTGAATTCTCGGGTTAATATTTAGCTATTGTTGGTTATTAGACATTTCCTTCAGTCTGTAGCAGTCTCCTGCTTGGTCTGTGGCCTTTTTCTTAAAGCCTTTTATGGGCAGCTTCCAGGAAATCACATTGAACCAGGTTCTGTAGCGATTATCTAGGTAAGCAAAAGCTCAGAAAGTCAGTGGATGTGTTTCAGGCAAAGGAACAAGATGCAAGAGACTGGAAAGGTGTGGCTGGATCCTACATTCAAGGGAGTGCTGAGGAAAACAGGAAATGACATCACCAAGATTGTTAGGCTGTGAAACTATTTATTTATTTGTAGGATTTGAACCCAGGTCCTTGTACACAGTAGGTAAGCACTGTAACACAGGCTACACCTCCACTCCATAGGAAGTCTTTTAACAAACCAATACTCTCATCTTGTCTCTGGACTTAGCAATTGCACAAGAGCACCTGGCAAATGTGGCTAACCTCCTGCGTGCCAGACTGCGGACCTGGCTCCAGGTGCCTGAAGTCTGGGAAAGTGCAGCCTTTTCTTTCTAATACTCCTGGAGTAGATTTTTTTGTTTGTTGTTTTAAATCCATTCATTAAGAAAAGTTGAGGTTTTTCAATGTGTCCTCCAGGAGTGGACACTTTACCCTTCTGTTTTTTTTTTTTTTTTTTTAACAGAGGTTTGATTTGGCAGACACTACTCTCCTGCCTGGTAGTGTCTAGAAATTTCTGTTCACATAGGAAAGACTTTTCCACAAATCTCAGCACAAGCAAGGATAGCACCCAAGTAATAATTCACATCTGAACACATTTTTTTCCCATTCCAGAAAAGAAATACTGTATCTGTTACTTTACATAGTTGACTATCCTTTTGTTTTTTCTCTCCCTTTTCGATCTCTTTGTTCAAAAGAATTTTTAAAAAAGCAAACATGAGCTGGTTATTATTTTGTTTCCTCACATTCCTTCTCTTCCCTGCCTTTCCTCCTGTACAACCAAATGTCTGTTTGATTTAAGTTACTCTCTTTCTCTTTCATTTGTTATTTGTCTCCTGCCCAAGTTACCTTGAAGTGAATTAGATGGTGCTAATGACATGCTAAATATCTTTTAAAGTATGAAAAATTTTGAGAATTAATAGCATTCTTTTTTCTGATAGGAGTTTAATGCAATCATGAAGCTTCATTGACTATCCTATCCATTTAAGTGGGTTTTATCAACATTATCAAGGGCTTTTATCTTTACTTTTATTTTTATTTTTTGTATTTTTTTAAGGAAGGGTCTACAGGTGTTCAGGGTCTCACTACTAGATCAGACTTGTAGTGATTCTCTTGTTTAC
>NDGM011051123.1:0-13181 GCA_002564305.1 Octomys mimax | reverse complement strand
TGAACTCAGGCCCTTGCACTTGCCAGGGAAGTGCTTATTCCACTGAGCCATCTCCGCAGCCCCTAAAATGGGACTTTTAAATCTAGCTCAGACTTAGAAAATATACACGCCTATATATGAAACACAGGACTCCTTCTGCCAACTAAATGACATTAGGTCGGCAACCATTCTTAAACACTTGGAGGACAGGTTTCACTGGGACAGACTGGCTCTGATCCCCCTCTATATGCTAGAGGAAGTGTTAGGCCTGCTGTGTGATTCAGTTTCCTTTTTTGGACCTTACTCCTAATTTTCCTACCTCTTTCTACCTTCCTTTTTGGAGGCATGTAAAATTAGGAAAACTCTAGACTGTTCCAATTAAGTGAAGCCCTTAGAAAATGAGCATTTGTTAACGCTGAAGACAGTGAAGTAATTTTAGAAAAAGGACACATACCCCATCTTTGGGTCAGATGAGACAAAGAGAAACTATGCCCATCCAGGAGGACACACGTAAAAGCCATGTCCTGGCTTAGTGTTCTGGGCAGGTCTCCTTCAGGAGGCTAACCCTAAGACACAGTAGAGAAAACTGACTTCTGGGTGACACCAGAAGGAGCTATCTCCAAAAGCAGCACACTTATGGGACCAAAACACATTTAGTATAAGGGAGGATCTCAACCCTTTCTCCTAGGTCTAGTTATCATTTAGGTGCATAAGAGTTGAGTTTTGGATTTCAAAACCTTCACTGTAAAGTGCTAGGTAATCTTGTTTAGGCTTTTAACTATTCCTTATAGAACCTGGGCAACAGCAGTTATGCTGCCAGCTAGTAAATACTCCTAAAGCAGATGCCGCTCTTTGAAGCAGAGGACAGATTTCCCCAGCTGTTCTTTGGTGAATCCCTACTGAAGTCAATGGCTGATGGAATGTTGACCACAGAGACAGCTGGATTCTCTTTTTTGTTTGGTGGCACCAGGGATTGAACTCAGGCCCTTGTGCTTGCCAGGCAAGCACCTATTCTACTGAGCCATCTCTCTGACCCCTTGGATTCTCTTTCTGGAGACTGATCTCTCGTTGTGTGGGCCAAAAGAAACTGAGAACACCTGAGGTGTCATGACTAGCACATCCACTCTGGTGGGTTCCTAAAGGTGCTTGGTAGAAACTGGCTCTTGGCCACTGAAAGATCTCCACTTAACTATTGTACTTTTTTCTCTCTTTCTGCTAGTAAACTAAAAGTTCTCCCTAAGTTTTTCAGTAGAACCACTTAATTCAGAAATTAGGCTTCAGCGGTTTGTAATAGTTTACATTCTACAGTGCCTATGAGGGGAATGATTTACATCTGTGCCTTACACATTTAAGAGATTTTTGTCAGTCTTAAAGTGTTTTTACCAAAATGTAAATGTGATTACTAGATGATAAATGATAAATATAAATTTCACCTGTGAGCTTTAAATTTAAGTCTTGGGGCCCGGGAGATAGCTCAGTAGAATAAGCGCTTGCCTGGCAAGCACAAGAGCCTGAGTCAATCCCCGGTTCCACAAAAATAAATAAATAAATAAGTAAATAAAAGTCATGTCTAGTTGCTGAAAATGTTTATCTACGTGATTATATGGAAAACACAAATGTCTGGAGAATTGGCTCAGTGCAGAAGGCCAAATCATTCCAGTCAATTGTTCTATCTATCTCTAGAAGCCACCTTTGTAGCCTGAAAAGTGCTCATTTCCAATTGACCCTTTTATGTAACAGCTATGCTTCCTTCTGTAGACATTCCTATCACCAGATCAATTGTAACTTACATTTACAAATATTCAATAAACGTAAGTAAGGGTTTGTGAGATGTTTTAGGAGATAGGAATCATGTGATAGTCTGAGGGTAGATAGGCTGGTGGGATCTTATCTCCCTTCTCTCCAACAGGAGCATCCTCCTGCTCTGGAGAGGGTTACTCAAGGGATGCCTGGGAGGAATCAAATAGAAAGAAGGTGGGGACGCCCAAAAAGGTAATTTCTGTTGAACTCTAGGTTATCTCATAGTCAAAGTCTCTTACTCCTTTAGATTGCTTAATTAGGCAATGGAAGACGTTTGATCCCTACACAGTGATAAAGAACCATTTATTTTTTTGCACATGTGTGTGGCCTACATACCTCATAAAGCCAAAATGGAATGCAGGGGAAAGTATCAATTACTATTATTATTATTATTATTTTTTTTTTTGGTGGTACCAGGAATTGAACTCAGGACCCTGTGCTTGCCAGGCAAGTACTTATTCTACTGAGCTATCTCCCGGGGCCAGGAAAGTATCAATTATGATGTTATTTTACAACTACAAATATGTTGTAAAGAGAAGAAAAATGGTAAAAATGTCTTATGTTTAGATTTTGTTTGCATTAAAAAAAGTCACTATTACCTAATTTTGAAATGTAGACATGAGCAATCCAGGCCTCTACAAGGCCAAACCCATCCTTAGCTAAGTTTATGCAAGCTCCTCAAGGACAATACCCTTTAAAGAAAAAGACAACTTAGAACTTCCAGAGTTCATGTGCCTTTTTCTCTGTGACCTAAAACAAATACATCAGAACTTGGAAAATCTTTAGATGACCTTGATAAATGCATTGATATCTTTAGAGGATTTACTCAGGCTTATAAACTAGATTGGAAAGATGTAATGTTAATCTTAAACCAAGCTTTGATTTCTAATGGAAGGCAGGCAGCATTATAAGCTGCCATTGTATTTGGTGATAAATACCATGTTGTTAATTTTAAACAACCAAAAGATAGACAGCCAGTGAAACTACCTGTTCCCACTGGAGCCCAAGGAGTCAGAATCCTGCTGGCCTAACAGCCAGGCAGGCGACTGGAATAATACATTTTCTTTAAAGTGTATATTCTTGTATGTCTAAGAACTAAAACCAAGCCTTCAGTTCTTAAATTTTAGCTATTTACCAGGAGAAAGATGAATACCCCTCTGCTTTCTTAAGACTGTTTAATAGAGACACTGGTAAAACATACTTCCTGAGATGCTAATTCAGTAGAGGAACAGATTACTCTTACAGACAGGTTCATTATTCAGTCAGCTACAACAGATATTAGAAAAGAGCCACAAAAGATAGATTTTGGTTTAGACAACTTGATATTTTAGTAAAAACTGCTTCCTTAGTGTCCTATAATCAGGACTGGGAGGGAACCAGGGAGAGAAAGCAAAGAGATCAAAACTGGCAGCCTTTTTTGTGGCCTCAAAACAGACCCTAAGTCTGATTCTCTGGGCTCCAAGAAGAGCTCAATGACAATGAGGTTCATCTGCTACTGCTGTCAAAAGCCAGACCAGCCTAAGAGGGACTTCCCCAAGAGGCTCACAAGCCATACCCTGACTGCCAAGGCAGCCACTAAAAGTGAGACTTCACTCTGAGGTCAAGACCCCAGAGCTCAGACTCAGCTTCCCAGGTGGTCCAGTAGGACTAAAAGGCCCTGGGCCTGCCTCCTCCCTCTGGCCAGACTGTTATCTCTACTTGTCATTTCCACATAGGAGCCTGAGTAATTATGACTATAAAGGAAAACCCAGCCTTCTGCTGGACATTGGCACAAGTCTCTTTGTCTTTCTCCAACCCTGACCTTCCTTCCAGTCATTGTACCTCAATAGAAACAGACTTTACAAAACATCTTGCGTTGATCTGAGATACTGCAAAATATGTTCAGGTTGCTTACTAATCAAAATGATGCTAAGACTGATTTTTTTTTACAAATATATACTGTTGTGCATGTATTTCATTAATTAAAACAGGTTCCCAAAGACAGATAAAATCCTGTCAACGTAAAAAAGTTCTAAAGATACTGGCTACACAGTGTCCAATACCTTTTGGCCTATAGATAGAGCCAGGCCTTGTGTTTGTGACAGAAAACTCAGCCACAGTGTTAAAAGGAGAAATCCCTTGGCGGTGCCCCTTGCTTACAATGGGGGCCATATCAAAAACACTAAATGGGACTTTGGTTTAATCTAAATATTATAGGCAGTCAGACAGGGCCCTCAAGGAAACAATATAGAAGACAAGGTGACTTTGCAACTTGGAAGGGACAGATACTCCCTATGAGCCAGACCTCAAGACAAAAGAGGAAACAAATATAGCTACATACTTCCATAAGGATGGGCATCAGGGATTTATATTCTAAATAGGTATCAATCACCTTGAAAGTGCCTCAATGAGTCACTAACCCAACCCTCAACAGAAAGAGACCCTGTCCCATATTCATGCCCACTTGCTACGTGACTTGCTTCCCCATTTGATTCCGATTTAATCAATTTTACTTGAGCAATAGTGCTTGTCATCTTGTTCGCTGACCATAGTTCTGTCCAAGCTCATGCCCACCTAAGCGAGTTCCCATGTTCTCCATCACCTTAGACCCGCTTCATCGCATGGTTTTACTCTATAAAAGTCCCTGGAAGAGACAGCTTCTGGGGGACCACCCACTTGGGGTTCCCCTCCTGTCCCTCTCTAGGACAAGAGCTTTCTTTCCCCCAATAAATATATTCTGCTCTTAAAAAAAAAAATCAAGAGTAAGTGGTAGTATTCTAAGAGCTCCACTGAAAACTTGGGAAACAGAAGGCAAACAATGTTTTACCTCCAATAGTCCAGTTCAATCTTAACAGTAAGCTATAATCAGTTGTATGTATTAGGATTCTAATATATGAGGAGACTCATAGGCTGAAAAATAACATTTTGTCATTTCTACCCCAGGATGACAGATAATTTTTTAAGATGTACTTTTTTGTGTGGTAAGAGATTAAGTATGGGTCATTTGGGAGATGAGAAAGGCCCCTCTGCTGGGTTTCCCCTATACTGTTCCTATTGTACTTCTGGGTAAATGTTTTGTTGGGGTTCACACTTGTGGTGAGAGGCCAATTAAAATCTAAAGTAGTTTCAGGACAGGGAAGGGAAATCACCTTGAATAATTACTACCTGTCCACTCTGCCCTAGAAAAGAAAGCCTTAGGCCTTTCCTAACCTTAGGGGGACAAGAATAGTAAGAACTCACACTCTAGTGCAAAAAAGTTGTCACTTTAGCAAAGGAAGATGTAAATAAATTAGAAACATTTTATATTTTCCATATATTAACTTGCATGTTCACATTCTCACTTACAAAAAGCAGGAAATCAGTTCATATCATTACATACACAAATAAGACCTCATCTGTATTGGACGGCTAAGACAGACCTCTAGACACTCAAAACATGTTTTCTTTACCTGAAGAAAGGAAATGGAAGAGAATAATATTCTTTGTTTGGATCATTTTCTACCTTCATGTAAGACAATTCTGATAAAGCCCAAAGTATTCCA
Organism: Octomys mimax; assembly: GCA_002564305.1. Taxonomy (NCBI): domain Eukaryota; kingdom Metazoa; phylum Chordata; class Mammalia; order Rodentia; family Octodontidae; genus Octomys; species Octomys mimax. The sequence goes on along the minus strand of NDGM011051123.1, from coordinate 7,881 downwards.
TTTACTTTGCTGCATGGCAGAACTTGGTAAAACTTTCTATTTCCCAAGAGATAAAATATTTCACTAATATTTCATCTGAGTCTCAGCTTCCCCTCACTTCTATGTTTTGCTCATAGTATCAGCCTTATCACTTAATCATGATGATGTGTTCTGAGAAATGTGTCATTAGGAGATTTTGTCACAGTGAACATTACAGGTAAACTCATATAAACCTATATGGTGTAGCCTACTCTACAACTAAGCTTTACGTATAGTCACTGCAGCACATAGGGTCTACCACTTACTACTTCATCATTCAGTGCATGAATGACTGCATTTCTCTCAGATTGTCAAATGCTGTGGGGCATAACTAAACATTACCAAAAGGGAAATGGGCATGTGATGTTCTAACTCTCTGTGGTAAACACTAACCTGCTATTGCTCAATTAGCTATACTCAGACACATCAGTGACACTTAAGGCATGACATATGTCACTTTCTTGCTGTAGGGACACAATGCCTGAAAGCCACAACCTGAGGTTTCTTTTGGCTCACATTTTCTATCCATTAGAAGTTGGCTCCAATGCAGGATGACATAGCAGAGGGGTATAGTGAAGGCAAAGCTGATCACATCATGGCAGCCAGGAAGCAGACAGTGAAGCTAGAAACCAGGAAGAGAGATAATGCTCTTTTAGGTCATGCCCCCAGTAACCTGCCTCTCCTGGCCAGACTCTACCTTCTAACAGCACAGTCGGGTATAGTGCCTTCATGATCCAATCACCTTTCAAAAGCCCTGCTTTTGAAACACTAGAAGCTTCGAGGGGACACAAAGATACAAATTGTAACAAGGGGTAATCTTGCCTCTAAGGGCCATGTTAATAGAGGAGGCGATACAGGGTGGTTATATAATTTAAAATGGCTAATATTAAGGTTTTTATAAATCAGTGTACTGCATAATATTGATGGATGAGGAAACTCCAAGTAAAAGCCTTGTTTCTAGATAGATAGATTGACTGATCGATTGACAGATTGATCGATGAGACTAGGGATATAGCTCAGTATGAAGGCCCTGGGTTCAATCCCTAGTACTGGAGGGAGAAAAGTCTACACTCTGTGGAAAGTATAGAGGAGGCGTAGAATACACATATTCCCACATGTGGGAAGAATACACATATTACAATCAATGATTTGTGAAATTTTATTAGAAATAAATAATACTTTTAAAAGTTGAGAAACACTAGGATCAAGACAAAGGCAACAAATTATGAGGTCATGAAATTAGAGTAAATGCCACATAAGAAGTGGTTATGAGTAGTAAAGCCATTTAAATATTCCTAAGAGTTGATGGGCTGACTTGTTCCAATACATCTTCTTTAAGCAACTTAAAATACACTTTTAATCTCAAACAGACCAGTCCTTGATTTCTTTCCTTATAGCCAGTGATATTTCACAACAAAATTATACATAGTGTATTCTGCCCAACAGAGCAATTCTCTATAATTCATTCAACAACTTATACTTTTAACTTTCCAAGTAACTAGTAAAATGTAACTCCTATTAGTTTTCTTAGTTCACTCAATTTCTAGTAATTCCTTAGTACAATAACTTAAAATCAGACTTGTTTTTACTGGTAACCTATTTTCAGTAGACAATTCTTTTTTGTAAGAGAAAAGTTTGGTCATAAATAAAAGCTGCTGCAAATTATTCATACTCAAACCATTTATTTTTCCTTCCATACACTGATAATTACTACATAGAGTTTATCTCTGATGGTAAAAGAAATATCAGGTAACTGTCTAGGATATTTTCCCATGAGGTAATTGTTAAATAGTTTACTTAAATTTTCTCAATAGTTAATAGTAATTACTATGAGGTAAGTACATGAAGTTCATATAAATTTTATGTGAAACATAATATACAGTATTTTTTTTAACCCAAACGCTTTCCCTAAAAGAAAAGAAAAAGAGTATCTCTTTGATTGCATATTGATTGCAATACTACACAACTATACTTATGAATGGGTAAAATAGTAAAGTTTGTTATGTGCATTCTATTACAATTAAAAAAAATTTAATATACCACACCAATGATGTTGAATGTATGGCATGCATACTACAATGGGCTGTTTGTATCACTAAAAGCTCTAAAAGGTTCGCCATCATTGCACTAGGGATTTTAAAAATGCCAAATGTACTACCTATGTCTGAAAAGCTTGTTTTCAGGTGTGTTAAGACTGGTATTCTTGCCTGTTCCAATTTCCCTCAATTTACTTGAAAAGGAGTCAAATATTGCACCTAGATTAAAATACTTTTTTTTTTTTCTGTACCAGGAATCAAACTCACGACCTTGTACACACCAGGCAGCTGCTGTACCACAAGGCTATATCCCTGGAGGAATATTCTGCATACTAATTAGTTACTCACTCACCTGAAAGGCAGCTCATACAATTCATAATTCTGATTCTGAATAAGCTTTCTGGTACCTATCCTAATGACTTCTTATTTTCCTTTACTCATGACTCAAAATCATGGCATCAGGGCACAAATGGTACCCACAGAATAAATCCTATAGGAACTAAAATTTGACTTGACATAACTAAATACACATAAGTTAATATTATACAGTAATATTTATGCTTGGTAGGTGTTAGAAAACAAAAAAGGATAAATAGCAGTAATGTCTAATTAGCTAATGCACTGTATCAGAATAATGAAGCTTTGTATCAATACTTTCTTCTAACATTAATTTTTATATTATGGATATGATTTTTAAAAGTACCCAATTTATTACAGGGTAAGCCCCATTCATATCAGCAGTTATTTTTATTAAATCAACCACAAACTAAAATAATCAAATATAAAGGCATTCACATAATGCCTATATTCTACTGAAAATAATACTACTAGAGTCCAAAGGTATCCTCCATAGTTCATAGATATATATTGCTATTACATTACTTGCCTACAGTCATATTCTTGAAAGTTTTAAATAATCATTCATAAAAGTTAATAATTCTACCAAAGGTTATTTAACCCTATTACCTATGTATTAACAAATTGTTAGCAGAGTAAAAAGGTGGGCTTTGGTTAGATGTATTTCTTAGAAGCCAGCCCTCCTTCATTTATATGTATAGTATACACCACACATAACCTAAACTATTACAATGCTTTCGCCTTTATCTTTATTAAATATAAGCATGTTGAGCATGTGTTATTTTCTTACCTGCTCATTTTGAAACCTGCTGTGGGATTTATAATAGAATGTCGGTTTAGTTATTACCTGTTTTTTTTTTTTTTCCTTTTTTTTTCTGGTACTGGGAATTGAACCTTGTGCTTGTAGACACTTGTGCCTCTGAGCTCTATCCCTGGCCCAGTTACTACCTGTCAGGTAAGAATGTCCAATCAAAACTGGGAATCTAGTTAACAAAGCAAAACTGATGCTATCCTATTGTTCAACTCTTGGTTTCTTTCAGGGTATAAAAAAACTTGTCCATGTAGATGCAAGATCTTTTCTTCTGCTGCTGCTGCTTCCTCCTCTTCCTTTTTTTCTCTTTTTTTCCTTTTTGGTGGAACCGGGGATTGAACTCAGGCCCTTGTGTTTGCCAGGTAAGCGCTTATTCTACTGAGCTATCTCCCTGGCCCATCTAGATCTTTTCTTTTGTAGCATAACTAGAGTAGGTGAGAGAAAAATGAATAATACTTAATGGTCTCTGTTGACCTACAGAATTTTTCCATGACAATTTAAAAAAAAAGCATAGAAATATATGTTTGTGTGTGTTGGGAGACCACCAGGACCAATAAAGTACTTCTTTGCACTCATAGCATTCTTGGTGTCCTGTTCCTTTCATTTATTTGGATTTACTCTAAGGAGTTTTGCTTAAATTCTGGACCATTCTGCTGAGGCACAGTTGGTTAGTAATTTCTTTCTTTTCTTTCTTTCTTTTTTTTTTTTTTTTCCAGAACCAGGGATTGAACTCAGGATCTTGTGCTTGTCAGGAAAGCACTTATTCTACTGAGCCATCTCCCTGGCCCCTCAGACACAGTTGGTATCATAAGTAAATTCTTTCAGCTTTTTCAAAGAACAGAGTTCTCATGCTGTTTAAACCATAAAGCAGAAAAAGTACTCTTCCCCTATCTTTGTAAGAAACCAGGATAACCTTGACAGTAGAAAATGACGAATTTCAATTATTGATTTTAAATAAAAATGTTACTAAAAAGAAATCAATTTATGCTTAAATATTACACTATGATGAAGTTAGGTTTGGCTAAGATGAAAAATATGCTGAAAAAGATTCATCATTCTAAAAGAGCAAAGAAAAGCAGCTCATATGCTAGATTATGACAGATGTAAAAAAACTGATAAAATTTAACTTTTATTATTGACTTAAAGTTTCATTGAGACAGTATCTCAACAGAATAAGAGATACAATCCAAATGAACCTTCAATATCTATTACTTTTTTAAAAAAATATCTATTACTTAAAACTGTTCTTAAAGTGCTAGCCAATCCAAATGTATTTCTATGCCTCCCAAAAAAACAACTTCTGGCCATAATCCAAATATCCATTCTTTATAAAAATTCTAATTAGCTAGAAATATTAAAAGAAACCTCTGAGGTAGGACCAACAGGCCAGCGGTAGAGGAAGGTCTAAGGCTGCAGTGAAAATAGAGACGCTGTTTCCTAAGGGGCGATACAGAGAGTGGTTGCTGAGTGAGGCGAACCAGTGCTATCCTCTGGTTCTTTTAGGATGATGAATCTCTTTTAGTATATTTTCAGCTTAGCCAAACCTAACTTGCTTGTAGTGCAATATTTAAGCATATATTCGTTTCTTTTTTAGTAACATTTTAATTTAAAATCAATATAGGAATAGAAATATGCAGCCAGGGCTACCATTTTATGTTACGGGATGCTGGCAGAACCACAGCAGCAGAACAGTTGTGAATCAATTAATTGTCAAAGTCCCTGAGGTAGAATGAAGGAAGAGCCACCCAGTGGCAGTAGTCTGTCAGCAGGTGGGAAGCAGACTATAGGGAATTCTGCTGAGAGGCAGGAGCTGGGACCACCTAGCCTGTGCTAGTGGCCACAAAAAGCCAGCGTTAGTCCAAAACACAAAGGACAGGAAGCATATCTTTGCTCTGTGACTAGCAAAGTGGCCTTTACCCAGCAGTAAAAGCTGGTAAGCAGCATTGGTCTGCAGCGGGACAAGGGTACTCCCTCCACCCAATGACCAGCATGTAGGAAGAGTCAGTGGTATGGAACAGAGGAAGCTGCACAAAGTTCAGAAGGAGTCAACTATACACAGGTCTGGGAGCAACCCTGGGCTTTCCCTACCCAAGGGTGCCACAGTAACTGGGAGGGCACTGTAGAGACAATCACAGTAGGAAGTGGATATCCATAATGTCAGCTTCAAATCAGTTGCAAACCCTACACCGGAGGCCAACATCAGCCCCACACCAAGCACAGATACTACTGATAACTTGGTAGGATTACATAGCACATTTCTGGGATCCCACTTGGACACCACCACAACTTGGGACACCGGAGGAATTTTATTGTTTTTCTTTGTTTGTTATTAGTTTTGCTTTTTCTGTTTTTTCTTTCTTTGTCTTGGTTTTTAATATTTATGTTTCTTATGTTTCTTTTTGTTTTTTTCTATTTATCTTCTTTCTCTTTCCTCAACTCTCAATTTTATGTATTTTCATATGAGTGACCACTGTTCTTCCATTTCTTTTCAAAAAGTTTAAAAAAATAAAATCTTTTACTTATTTATTTAGTACAGGGTCTTCCTATGTAGCTTGTTTTTTGTTTTGTTTGCGGTACCGGGATTGGAACTCAGGACCTTGTGCTTGCCAGGCAAGTGCTTATTCTACTGAGCTAGCTCTCCGGCTTCCTATGTAGCTTGGATTCATAGATCTTCCTGTCTCAGCCTCGCCAGTGCTGGGATTACAGGGTTACACCACTACACCCAGTTTGGGTGGCCAGCATGGCCCACCTGGGTTTCCAGGGCCTGCAGTACCGGGAATCGTACCTAGGTCCTTGCACTTGCCAGGCAGGCACTTAGACCACGGAGCTATCTCCCCAGTGCTGCCTCTTTTATTTCTGATTTGCTTTGATATTCTTTTGCTTTCTCTTCTTTCTCTCCTGTGATCTTCTCTAGTTTCCCCAAACTTAGGTGATCATCCTTTGCCCACCAGCCTTGTTCTACAGTATTTGTCCATATTCATATGTGTTTTGTTCCCTACCTTTCTTATCCCACCCACACCCCCAGGATAAAAGTCACTCTACTAAGGGTAAACCACTGCACACAAGTGCCTGGTATACGCTGGATTTTGTTATGTAACTGTAGAAATTGTTCCTGTGGTTAAAGGTATTAAGTTAACAGTTACCACAGTTCCTCAGTAGCTAGGCTGTGCTTGATGCTATTGTTATTGCTCACTATAATACTTTAGCCAGGATGCCACACATGTTGTAATTGGAACACTGATAGCCTGTGTCATAACCATCACCACTGTCCAGTACCAAAAGACTAGGTGCTGAGCCAAATAGATAGTTACTTCTCACCCTCAATAAATTGGGAAGGCAGGTACATGGGATAGACACAAAGACCAAGAACAATGTTTACCTAGAAGACAACTCTGAGGAACAGACATTTCCTAGGGAAGCATTGATTCTAGTGATAATGCTAACTATCATAAGAAATCTACAAGCATCAGCACAGAAAACAAAATAAAATAGAAAATGACAATAAGATGCAGAAGCAAAATGCAACCCCAACCTCCAGCTCATTCAGGTCAAGTCCAGAGTACAATGAGACCAAGGAAATTGGAAGTCACCCACTTAGAACTATTATTTCTGAAATAACAGCACAAATAAAAACAAAAGGGGGAAAAAAAAAAAACAAATGGAGAAGCTATAGGAAAAAAAAATCTCTCAGGTATAAAAGGAAATTATCAAAATGAAAGATATTAGGGTAGACACATAAAAAAATAGAAGAGCTTAGGAAAATGATGGAAACCATGAATGTTCAACATAGGAAGAAAACAGAATCTATGAAACAAATCCAAACAGAAATACAGGCATTAAAAATTCCATTGAAAGTATATGCAACAGACTGAACAAAGGCAATGATAAAATATAAGATTTAGGAGATGGGATTATGGCTAATGACCACAAAGAAAGGTATCAAAAATAGCAAGGGACCATGAAAAATTGACTCAATGGCTACAAGATGAAGCAAAGAACAACAACATAAGATTGATCAGTCAATGAGAAAAAGCTGAAAGCAAATGCCATAAAAAACTTCTTCACAGAAGTAATGGCAGAAAACTTCCCAAACATGGATAAAAAATTGGACATACAAATAAGTGAATCATATAGAACTTCAAATAGTTATGACCAAAATACACCTACACTAAGGTATATGATAATCAAGATTATAGAAATTCAGAATAAGAATAGAATATTAATAGCAGTTACAAAAAAGAAACAGCATATAAAGGAAAGCCCACCAGGATCACAGCAGACTTCTCAACACAAACCCTCAAATAAAGGAGACTCTGGAGTAAGGTACTTCAAACTCTAAAAGAAAACAACCTTAAGCCCAGATTGATGGACCCCACAAAACTATCTTTCAAAATCAATGGAACTTCTTTTTCTGGGAAAGACCAAATGGTGGATGACACCAGTGCAGCAGGAGGGCCTGGAGGCCGCAGCGGCTTCCGCAGAGGCTTCGGCAGTGGCTTTCAAGGTCGTGGGTGCGGCAGAGGCCAGGGCCGAGGACAAAGAGTGGATTCCTATCACCAAGCTGGGCCATCTGCTCAAAGACATGAAGATCAAGTTCCTGGAGGAAATTTACCTTTTTTCCTTACCCATCAAGGAGTCTGAGATTATTGACTTTTTCCT
>NDGM011051116.1:0-22141 GCA_002564305.1 Octomys mimax | reverse complement strand
ATATTTGGGTTTGATTGCCAGTTTTAGAAAAACAAATTATTTCAGTGTCTATTTTCCTACAGGAGAAGGAAAGAAAGAAAGTTTACTTACTCAGTTCTGGAGTAAGGTGCTCTCATTTGGTGCCTACTATATTGCTAAAGTGAAGTCATCTGTTACCCTAGTAGAAAATAATTGTTCAGGTAAAGTACTATTGAGCATCATGCCTTTTATTATTAATGGCATATTGATTTGTACATTTTCCCCTCATGACCTATTTCTCTATCTTTCTCTATGTACTCCAAAAATGGAGGAAGAAATCCAATTTTTCTTCCTATATTGATTATTAAAACCAACAGATAGCAACAACAGGACAGGAAATTTGTATGCACATATTTAGTGTAAGGAGAGCCCACAGTTCTCTGGCATTGATTTATGGAATCACCAGTGCAAATAAAACAGAACTGATTCATCACCGTGAGGTGGCACCTTTTGCTATCTCCTTACAGTCAGTGATAGAGTCTTCCTCCTTGACAGCCTTCCACTCCTGGCCACCACCAAGGTGCTAAGCTCGGTATCGTTTCGTGATTTGGAGAATGGTATTTAAAAAGAGCCACAAAATGTGTGATATCTTTTGACTCTAGCTTTTCACCAAGACTAGTGTCTTTGAGATCCAGCTAAGCTGACATACAGGTGAGCAGTTTGTTCTTTTTATTGCTGAGCAATATTCCATAGTATAGATGCAACACAGTTTCTTGAACCCATCACGCGTTGCAGACACTTTATTCCCAATTTTGGGCTACTAAAAATGAGCACACCAGGGGTGCTGGGTAAATAGCTCAGAGGTTTAAACACTTGGCTGGCAAGCACAGGGACCCTTGTTCAATCCCCCATACTGTGAATTGGATCTGTGTAGCCAGACTCTGTAGCAAATAAATAAATAAATAAAATTATTTCAGTAAAAATGCCCAGGAATGAAAAAGCTGGATCAAGTAGTTATTAAAAATAATAAGGACACTATAAAAATGTATGAATAGGTTCTTATATGGCAAAAGTCCTCCTTTTTCTGGAACAAACATCTGAAAACATGATTACTAGAGTGTTTAATAGGTATGTATGTAGTGGAGTGTTTTAAGGAGACAACAATGTACTTAAGCAATGTACTTATCCAATTTCTACCTCTGTCCAAATTTCATTGTTGCTTTCCATAGTGCTAAGAGGACAGTGCTACCCACGATTTCTGGCGTCCACTATGAAACTTGAAACTCATGACCCACAGAAAAAGGCAGGCCTAGTGTGTCATACTGGGACAGATTCTGTACATGAAATTTATGTGCGTCTGTGTATACGTCCATATCCAGGAGCATATACATGAAGTGGAAATGTACACACGAAAATCTCAAATTGAAATTTTCTTAAAAGCTGCCTTATACACAGCTTGACAAAATAATATCCTAAAGGACAGGCCAGATTGCTCAGGAGACTAAAGTACCTGCTTAGGCAGAGCGCAGGGACCCGGGTTCTATGCCAGGCACCACAAGCTGTGCTGGCCCAGCCCCCTAAGTGGGCTGAGATGGATATTGGGTGTACAATCTTGTCATGCTCTGGCATTGTTTGTGTACACTCATATGTGTTAGGAGGTGGTTCAGGCTAGACATGAGGAGGCCGTAATAGCCATGCTAGCTTTTGTAATAAGTAGTTCTGAAATCTTGTGAAAATCCTTGACTTGTAAAAGTTGCAGTTTTCGTTACTGAAAATTATGAGCAATGATAGCTATCTCATATTCTTATTACTGTGATAATGAATGTTGAAACATTTGTGAAATCACTATTACATGTTATTCTTCAACTATAAAACCACCGCTTGTAATAAAGTGAAATTTCTTGTAAATCTTAGAAATTTTAGGTTTTTTTCTCCATTGTTTTTCTTTTGAGTTTTACCACTCACTTTCTTCAAGTGACATTTGCCTATTTTTTGTTGCCTAAGTGGAAATCCTCAAGCCATTAAATTCATTTCACTTTCAACCATTGCGATCCTCAACTTTCAAATATAGAGAAGATCTGAAATATTTGTACTCAATATTTTCAGGTACTACTATGGCTTAAATGACAACCAAAGGTCACCTAGTCAACCTTCATTTTGTAGATCAAGAGCTTATTAAAAGTACATCAGTCTTGGGCTGGCCAGACAACTCAGCAGATTAAAAAGCCTGCTTTGGTAGACCCAGGGGCTGGAGTTTCAATCCAGGGCCTGCCAAGCCATCCCTGTCCTCGGGGTGTGCTGAGATAGTGACTGAGACTGGGTGTGGTGGCGTGCACCTGTATTCCCAGCACTTGGGAGCCTGAAAACAGGAGAATCACTACGAATCCCATCTACATAGTGAGACCCTGTATACCCTGTCTTAAATACATTAAAGTAATAATAATAATAATAATAATAATAATAATAATAATAATAATAAAGTGCATCAGTCCAAATAGCCTATACAAATTCTACAGCTAACTGAGGACAGGAAGAGGAATACTCTCCAGGTGTGCGGACCCTAGTTGGAACTACAGGCTCATTGAATGCCTTTTGTCCATCTATAAAATTTCCTTATTGCTCCATTATTAAATCACTGCTTTCACTGTTAGCTGACTGATACTTTCGCTGACATCGCCTTCAGATTCCACCTGCATTCTTCGGTTTCTCAGGCTCTCACTCAGAGTAAGCAATATCCTTCTTCCTTCCTAGAAATTCCTTCCTGTGGCCCTCAGATCCCATTCAGTGTACACAAATTTCCACACTTCACCTAGTCAGCCCTATCCTCCTTCCTCCTATTAGTGCCCCTTAGCCGCCTTCCTTTTCCTTCCTTTCCCTTGCTCCGTAAGAAAATTTTCTGCTCAGAGTTTCCTAGCCCTTTCCTCACAGCTCACAACCTAAAGCCCAGGTCGTGCTTCCCGAAGGACTTTCTCCTCCCAGTTTCTCAGTATCATTGTTTGCAATCTCATTCCTATGCATCATTTAGCAACCAAGAGATTTGGTTTTTCCCACTAGTAATTTCTGTTATTCAATGATAGCACAAAGTATAATGTTCATTGAATGTCTGGCTAATTTTATTTTAAAAAATAATTACATATTGATGGGAAGATGCAAAAAAAGTATGAGGAGGTGCTGTACCTCATGTTCCAGGCTTTTCTAACACTTGCATGCTGCATAACTATAGTATCAAAATAAAGACATTGACACAATTACAACCCACAACTTTTTTAGGTTTCACCCATACATCTGGTGTGTGTAGCTCTAGGTCACTTTGTTACTTATGTAACTTCCACGAACCACCACCACAATCAAATATTTAATTGTATCACCCCTAACAAGTCTTCCTTCTGTTACCCTTTTATAGCCACAGCTTAACCCCTTGTGCCTACCAACAATGCCTTTCAATCAGTGATCTATTTCATACTCTGTAATTTTCCAAATGCATTTTGGAGTACAAGGTCTTTTTTATGAACACAAATTATTGTGTATTTTCTCTCTATGCTTTATGATATACTCGTATTTATACTTTTACCTACTTTTGATTGACATCTGCATGGTATACATTTTGTCATGCTTTTTACTTTCAATGGACATATCTTGTTGTACTTCAAGTGAGTATTTTCTCGACTGCTTGTACATGTACCTCATGATTTTCAATCCTCTCTGGCGGTCTTTTTAAATTGGTGTATTTAGAACATTTACATTTAATGTAAAAATGAGCAGGGATTAAAGTAGGATTTTCACACACTTTTTGTCAGTCTCCGCAATCTATTTTGGGATCACCTGCTACAGGTCCAGGAGCAGCTGGAAGAGCTGGGGCAGGGTTCTCTCATAGCACTGAGCTAGGGCAGGGAGATATTGTTCTACACTATGAGAAATTTGCAGTTGTTGATCTCTGGAGATTCAGGCCAGCAAGTATCCTAGCTATAGAATAGGTGTTGGGCTCCATTATAGTTTAGATCTAAAAGTTATCCCCAAATCTCTTATGATCCGAGACAGAGCTTGCTGATTATGACTGAGATATGAGGGGTACTATGCGCCTCAGTGTATCTAGATAATGGAAGTGGATATGTGGAGACGAGTCTTTGGAGAGTATATCTCTCACCACAGTTCTCTTTCCTTTTTCTGCTTCCTAGACGCAATGGCTTGAGCACCTTTCCCCTCCCAGGCACTTTCATCAGCCATTTCTATCTTGAAGCTGGTAAACCATGGACTGAACCTCTGAAACCACAAGTCAAAGAAACAAAAATATGTAAAATAATATGTGAAACTAAAAGAAACTCCTGGAAACTCACCATGTTGTATTCCTTACATCAAATCTTCCTAAATCAGTCCTGATTGTTCTCAGCATTCTGAATCATTTTATCTTATCTACTGAATAATTTTGGGGGTGTGTGCTTTACATACTGGGATGGAAATGTGATCCTATGGTATCTTATTTCAGAAACTGATGATTCCAAGTTTTTTTTTATGTATTATTTCATCTTTACAACTGCTTTAAGTTAGGGTAACATACAACTATATTTTTCACATATGATTGGTTAGAGAGGGAAAATTAAAATTAATGAGAATCAAGTCAGGGAACTGAAAATTTAAGTAAATCTTATACATACATGTGTGCATTATGTATGTGTGCATATAGTTATGATTGTGATCTTGAATAGATTTATAGTTATTTCAGCTGCTTAAATCACCAAGCAATCTGTAAAATAATCACATTTATATTACTTTATTTTGATATACTTTATTGAATATTATTGTTTTTGTGTTTCATTTGTCACAATTTTTCATGTCAATTCTTGGGAAAAGATACTTGTTTTCTCCAGTTCTGTTATTTTATATTTTATAACCACAATGAAGAACATGCAATTTTATGAATTTGTCTTTCTTACAAACCAATATGTGACTCCTTATTAAAATCTGAAGTAATATTTCTATTGTTTTAGGCATTGCGTTTATTGCAAATTGAGGCTTGGTTTACAAATATTCTTTTTTAATAGTGGTTTTCCTTAAATTTACAAAGACTTATTTTTCACTAATGTCTCATATATTAGAAAATTTTCATATTTTGGTGAAAAATATTTCTTTAGTTTTCCATGACTAAGGAGAGCATACACTAAGTCATGAAACAGAAATGAAATAACTGCATAATATGGACAGAAAGATATGAAAAGAGGTGGCTCAGGTCAGGTTATATTTATATTCACTGACATGACTTTTTAATAAGTGCATTTTTTGTATCCACAATATTCAACTGAAAAATAACTATAACTTTAAATAGGAATGATTGTATTTTGTTCTATAGTTTACATAGTTCTTTCCTGTATGTAGTTTTTATTTTTATAGGATTTTCTATATTTCATATATTAGTGAGGGTTCCAGTTTTCTAGACTGTGACATTCTAGATTAATATTCCACCTCTACCCATTCCTAGCACCTTGATTTTGAGCAGGTTACTTAATCTCAAAAATTCTGTCTCTCAACTTTCTTATCTGTATGGTAATAGCAACATCAACAAAGATGAAATGAAAACAAAACCTGGGCTGGGCATATAGCTCAGCAGTCTAAGCGCCGGCCTGGCAAGCACAAAGACCAGAGCTCCATTCTCGGTACTACACGCTGTGCAGTCCCGGACCCCAGGGCATGATGTGCCAGCCTGAAAATCAGGCATAGTGGCACACTTCTGTGAACCCAGCACTGGGGAGGCTGAGACAGGAGGGCCACTGCACGTCCAAACTGTGTAGTGAGACCCTGTATACAATAAACAAACAAACAAATAAATAAATAAGAAAGTAAAATACTTGAGGTGATACCTGCACATAGCAAATACTTCATTCATGGTGCTTACTATTATCTTCATTTTATAAATAAACAGCATATGGTTCAACAGATAAACATAACTTACATGGACGAATTGGATCTTCATCATATCCTTATATGTTTTGTATTAAAAATTAATGTAAATTTTTGAATTTTTTTTTCTTTAGGATTGTATTTCACAGCTGAAGAAAGGAAGAGTTGATAGAACCTGTAATACTAAGAAAGACATTTACTGCATGTCCCAAAGAGGCCACACTGGAGCTCAGGGTGCTTGGCCTTACAGGGTCCCTGTGGACACTGACATGGCCCCTTAGAAAACTGTCACCTTTCACGATGATAAGCACTTCTCTGGACTAAGGGAGAGACTTGCAGTCCATGGAGCACAAGTCAAATCAGAGTCATTGTCAGTGGGCTGAAAAAAGTTCTGAACACAAGAAACTTTGTTTATTGGTTTAATGATGACAAATACTTATTTAGAAGCTTCTCAAAAAATAATTCTGGAATTTTATTAGTTGGCGTGAACTACAAAATTATAATCAATTATTATGTTTTGAATTACATTAGGAATTTTTGGAAATGTTTTCTCTGTTTAGAGCCTACAGAACATCCTTGATTTTGTCTATTGGCCTGCAAAGCCTAAAATATTTACTGTTTGGCTCTTGATGGAGAAGATTTGCCAGCTCCTTCACTACAATGGTAATGCGACTTTTGTATGAGAAAACTGCTTTTTGACCATCAGACAGGCATTCACTTTGGACTTTTTTTTTTCTTTTTGCTTATAAACTGTCTCTGTTAATCACTGCTGATTTTTACCTCAAACATGTAATATTTAGCTTGGGGATTTTGAAAATATTGATTTCGAGTTTGTGTTAGACTAGAATAAGTGTCTTTGTAATTCTACCCTGGTATTATGACTCTGTAGGAGGAAGGTCAACCTTTCTCAACCCAGCAGAAGGAGCTTGCAGGAGATTTGAGGGGTTTCTGTCCCTTTTTTCCTAACTCAGATTCATTTTCTTCCATGAAAATCAAGAAGGCACATTGTTAGACTTAGTAGAACCCAAACATTAGGTATTAGAAAAGCATTTAACACTCTGGGTTTTTTCCACTTGGTGGTGAAAAATCTTGAAAATTCATTTTAGACTCACAAAACTATTAAAATTTTTGCTGTGTTTTTCCTTGGGCTTTAAAATACTAATGTGCTTTTCAACCTACCTCATTGAGTGTTATCTATCATTGGCTTTTTTTTTTTCTCAAGTATTTTTTTCTGTTACCAGTGAAGTCTCTTCTGTTCTAGGTCAAATGCCATACATATTTGTATGGCATTATTTGAGAGCCTAGATGTACCCCAAAAGTCTCATACACTCAGAGGCCGGTCTTTAGGAAGGTGGTTGGATTATAGCTGTTTAGAGCTGACTTGCTGTTGGAACATGGGTCAGGTGGGAAATCAGAGATCACTCTGGGCGTGACCCAGAAGGGGTATTTCTCTCCCTGAATCCTTTCTTCCTGTTTCTGTCCAACATGATGTGAGCAGCTATTCCCCTGCTATGGCCCTGTGCCGGGTTGCCCAGCCAACTATGAATTGAAAGCTTTCCAAACTTTGAGCCCAAATAATCCTTTCCTCCTTCAATTTCCAGGTGTGGGGCATAATGTTTCAGTGATGAGGAATGTAACTGACAATATTTAATGTCCAAAGATCACTTGACTTTATCATCTCCTCCTCCGAAATAACTTTTGTCTTTACATATAAAATAAATTATCGTGCAGTGCACTCAAATCATTGTGTTTGTTAGGCAGTGCATTACTATGCCTGTACAATATTGTTAGGTGTCACACTGGAACTGGAGCCTCTTCCTTGTTGCTTTTTAGATGTATGAATACAGCAAACTGAGGGAGTTCCTGTGAGTCTCAGTGTCCCCTATTATAAACTGTAGATGAACAGAGTCTCCAACTCAGATTACTATGAGAATTAAATTAACTCAGAAACTATATATATTATATATATATATATATATATCAGTTAAATGAAATATTTGAAGCAGAAACATATAAACAGAATTATAGTAACAACTGAAAAGAATTTACAGCTCAAGAGGTCTTATCCCGACATTATATAAATGACAGAAAAGAGTCAGAAAAATGTAATTGTCATACCCAAGCGTTCCCGCTTAACAGCGGGTAGATCTAGATTCAAAGTGCTTATTTTGAATTTAACTCTTCAACCAGCAAGCTATTTTATAAGAAGGAAAGTCAACTTCACTCCTGCAAAAGTGTACTTTATGAGATGTAAACGTCATAAAACTAATTCCATTAATCTCCACTCTTTTGTTCATAGGACTGTAGGTAGGTCTGGGCAAGTTTAATCATTTTGAGTGATTTGTTCTACTCCTAAAAATATACCTCTCAGCCCACACCATCCCAGGGGTCTTTGCAAAATGTTTAAAGAGTCATAATAATAAGTATACATTTATAATGCATTCTTATAGTACAGATAGTTAGAAAAAATTTTCCTATTAATAGTATAAAGAATAGCAAAATAATCATATCACCCTTTATTTAATAAACATCAAACTGTGCCACGTCTTATCTTAAACTTGACATTAATAATGAAAAATAGGAATCATTCTTCCAAAACATTGATAGTACTAAACAGAAAAAACTTAAATATAATAAACCTTTGACCCGTCCCAACGTAAGTGGGACAGGCTCTAGAAATTGCTTTCATTTAAGGGTTTACTGCCTCTGTGGGGCTGGACATGAAAATGGTTTGGTGCCCCCTAGAGGTAATGAGGGATCTGCACTTGTCAAACAGCAGGGGAAGCTGCCTGGGATTTAGCCTGTCCACCCATCATGCACCGCCTGTTCTTTCTCCATACTTCAGTGGCTCAGATATGACCACAGAGAAGCTCTCAAGCTGGGCCTCCCAAACTTCAGGGTCCATAGGTTCCCTGGGAAGGCTTGTTAGAAAACAAACTTCTGGCCTCCCACCCAGAAGGTTTTTTGATTCTGGGGGACAGAAAATGTGCATGTCCCACTATTGCCCCTGCTGGTTCTTAGACTGTGGGTCTTAGGACCACACACTTTGAGAATCACTGGGCTGGAGAATTTTCTCCAAGCTGCAGTTTTTGTAGGAGCAGGTATCGGTATCTTTGGATTTCTGGCCCTGTGGAGCCTAGTACTGCATTGCTTGCTTGATCTGACCATAAACAGTTTGTGCAGAGATATAAACATCTCTGCTAGGAGGATAATAGCTCCTGAAGAGCTATAGACCTCCTAATCCCACCAGGAATTCCAGAGGATCTACACATACATTCAGAGACTGGAGGTCGGAGATCTCAGGTTCGGCTCCTGGTTCTGTCACTTAGTCAGCTGCCCCCTCGCTGCAGACCAGTAGCCTCTGACACAGGGAACTGAGCAAAGACCATCCAGAACTGCACTGTGGGTCTAATTCCACGGTGTTCAGTAGTCATGAAACAGATTTTAGTTCAGCCTTAGGCTCTGTGGTACCAGGATTTCATATTCACCTTTCTACAAAAAGATATGAAAAACCAGATAATTTAACAGTCTCCAACAAGGGAAACTAGTATGAAGACAGATAAAAAGATGATGAGTATAATCAATATTGTTTCTATTACCTTTATTTAAGTAGAGACTATAATTTTTATGCATGTTTACCTTTTATTATAGGGTCTGATTATGTACTTTCTGTCCTATGTATGTATCTTATCTTTATATCCTTCTATTAAAATTATGAGTTGGGATATTTTTGCTGCATGGGTGTTAAGTGTCTTAACTAAATTATTCTAGCAACTAGATTTCTTCTCCAGGTAACAAGAGACCAGACCTCTGACTATAATGCTTTCCTCTTCTCCCTAATCCAGGTCAGGATTTATGGAGACCTCATGTGGTGACAAGAGGACAACACAGACAGACTTTCTTGGGGCTGGATGCAATAGTCAAAGGGAAACACAGAATATATTTGGGAGCAAAGAAATCCAGAAAGAATTCAAACCGAGATAATGCCACCAAACTATATAAGGCCTTCAAGAATCATCCTGCAGTAATAGTGCAGGAATCCTTGACCACATTTTTTGAAAACAGGAAGCCCAGTCACTCATGTATATCTTTCCTGTTACTAACTGGCAAGTTGATCACACACTTACCCCCTCCCCCCAACACACACACAAAGTAGCGTGCTCTGCCTCCCAGGAATTCATTACAGTCATTTTATTTTTCTTGGTGAAGTTCACTGGGCATATCTCCTTATATAAATCTGCATCAAATTAAAAATATGTTTCTGTGGGCATATTGCTATGAGTGTTATTCTCAGCTCCCTCTTGGTTACAGAAAAAAGAAAGAGAGCAAGACAGAACCAAACTCAACTTGTGTTTAAGAATCCCATTCAGGTCAACAATATCAATGCTTATGAATATAGCATTTGGAACATGGTATGCGTTCTTGGCAATTAAAATGCAAAATGATGATTCTTTCCGGTGGTTAGAATTGAGCACAAATATGTCTTGCTGCCAATAAAGCATTAAAGTTGTGAAATTAACTGAGTTAATAGATCAGTAAAATGCTGTAACCACAGAATTTACTGGTGGGACTAAAGAAACTTCCCTAGGGGAAGAATCCTTCCACAATGACAGGTACTTGCACTGCATCGCATTGTCCTTACGAGAAAATGTGGCTCTGGCTTGTCCTTTCTCCTTCTTAAGGGAGTTACATAAGAGACCTTTAAGCTAAAATCTAGAAGGACAACTGAGTTAATAAATGTTAAATGTTCTAAAGTCTTTAAGAAACAGAAATACAAAGTAATGAAATTCAAATGAGTTTTAATTCGTGTCTTGAAGGGGTACCCTACTTTGGAAATGCTTTTAAAAGGAATTTCAGGGCAGGGAGAGGTAACCATGATGAAAAGATATTTTGGAAAGTCTAGCTAGAATTCAGACGCTGCAGGGACATCAGGTTGAGCATATTTGTGAGTCAAACAAAGTACTTAAGCATCAAGGCACCTACTATATCCCAGACATATGGTTAAGTGCTATAAAGATACAAAAAATGAATTGGTCAGGTCTTCTTGCTTTCAAAAGAGCCACAAACAATGATACAAATAATTACTGTTCTGGAAAGCTGGGTTTAGGCTGGAGATGCGATTAGATTGCCACAAAAGCCTCCAAGATGGGCTGACACCAGGAAAAAGAGGGAATGAGTTTTAAACTCCAGGGAAAAAACTGACCCATTCAAACGTCATTTCCAACCTCCATGTACACCACTGGTTTTCTCCAGGGGAGAGGGAAAATGGTAGCTGATGACAGACACACATTACACTGAAGACAAGAGAAGAAATAAGGACATTCGCTTTCAAATAGTGGGAAAAAATACCCAGAACTGCCCTGGAAGAAAGGAGACGTGAGGGCACAATGCGTGTTGCTAGGGATTCGTCTTTCCTCTTCCTTTACCCCCTAGGAGAGTAAATTCACACAGACATTTAAAAATGCTTAGCTAGATTTTCGGAAGCTTATTGTTTATTGAAGACGTCAACGGAGTCCTGTGAACTGTGTGACGGTAAAGAAAGGGTTAACGGGAAGGGATGGTTTGGAGAGGGGACGTCACGCAAGAAGGTTGAAAAACACCTTCCAACTTGGAAAAAGTCTGAACTTTGAAGCTCCCCAAAATACACACGCCTATGTCTGTGAGCTCAGGCAGATCTATTTCGGTAAGGTTTCTTTTTATTTTAAATCATAATCTCTCTGTCTCTCTTCCTGCGCTGCAAACGCTGAACAGCCCCCTTAGGATCGCGAGGCAAAAGCTGCAGCAGAGGCCCTCGCAGCGCTATTTATTTATGAGCTGCGTTCAAAGTCGCTCTCTCCCCATTCTCCCGCTGCAGATGCCCAGCCCTTCCGCAGCCCGGGTCAGCTCCGGGGCCAAGGCGTTGGGGCAGAAGCCCGGGGAGCGCCTTTCGCCAGGCAAAGTTTGCCTGAGCGTGGGAGCGAGGGCGCGAGCCAGGGCGCACGGGAGCGCGCGCCGCCAGCTCGGGCCTCACCTCTCGCCCGCGAGGTGCGGACTCCCCGCGCGCAGCCGGGGGCGTGGCCGGGCCTCGCGGGGCGGGGCTAAAGGGGTGGGGGCTCGGGTGGCTATATAAGACCCGAGCCAGCTTAACTTCGGACTTGGGGTTATTTATTTGGGAAGCACCTGGACGGCAGAGCGAGTCGGCGTCAGTGGCTGCTGCAGACTGTGCTTTAAAAAATTAAAATAAAATAAAGGAGGCGGAGGCGACGTTTGTAGCTGCAGCGCCAGCGCCAGCGAGGGATGGGAGCGCCGAGGCTCCGGGGCGCAGGCCGGAGCTGCCGAGCTTTCCCGGCGCGGCGAGAGTGCTGAGAAAGGAAGCGTCCGGGCCCCCGCAGCTGGCTCCAGAGGCGCGGGCAAGGTTTTTGTTCGACTGCACTAAGCGTCTGGCAGCCTGGGCGAACAACTCCAGTTCCAACGACAGCCCACCTTCCAGCAGCCCAGGGAGACTTCGGCTGCTGCGTCTGTCCTATTGTTTAGACACTTGCCAGGGGCTCCAGAGCAGCAGACCCCGCTCACTGTCGCCGCCATCCCTCTCCCCCATCTTCTTCCAGAGAACCGGAGGCGAGGAAAGCAACCGGGAGAGGGGAAGGGGAGGCGAGAGCGGACTGCCTGGACTGCGGCCGCCGGGTCAGGTGCAGCGGCGGGAGCCGGGCGGCGTCTCCACGTCGGCGAGAGGACTCCTGCCGCGGCCGTGGGAGACAGGATCCCCAGCCTAGGAAAAGTTCCTGCACTTTGAGAAGGACGACCCACTTGTGGGAGGCTATCCAGGGGCGGCCGAGAAGCCGCGCCTGGCCCGAAGCTGGCTGTTGTTTCCTCCACCTTTGCCATCAGGTGTCTGCAGTGTATCCGGGAGACGACGGAGGCTGACACAGGCGTGCACGCGCCACTGCCACTCAGCTGGGGACGGGTCTCCGGCCGCAGTAGCCGTCTCGGCCGCTCGCCTGCCGCCTCGCCATCCTCCAGACATCCCAGCGGAACGCGGGCGCGGACACCACCTTAGCCGGTCCCCTCCTTCCGGCCTGCCTGCTTGGTGGCAAGTCCTGAGCCAGCCCTTGCCCACTCTGTATTCGCGGGAACCATCTTCCTCAACTTGGCCTCTTGGATTTGCTCTGCTGGGGTTCTGACTAGTGGATATCCCTTTTCCGGCTGCAGTGGTCCTACTGGACTGCCCTTTTGTCTTTCCGCGTGACCTCAGGGCAGGCTTTGGTGCAGAGCGTCGCCAAGGACGCCCGGCGGGAGGCGGGACTGGCGAGACTTCCCCCAGCGCGTGCATGTGTGTTTGCAAACCATCCTGGGCGAGGACCAGTCCCGGCTGCCTCGGTGCTGCGGGTTGGGTGGCGGCCGCGTGAGTGAGCCGAGCTCTGCGCCGCCCCGCGCCCCTTCAGGCTGCGCAAACGCCCCGTGCGCCCCCGCGCGCGCCATGCCCAGTGGCTCGGCGCGCTCTGCTCTGGGCCCGCGGGGCTCCCGCGCCTTCTAGCTTTAAAGAGCTCACTTTCTCAGGACCACCATTACCATCGAGCTCTCATCTTCCGCCTGGAACTCTCTCCACTGGGATCGGATTTGCACAAGAGTACGTGGGTTTAGAGTAACCGCCCCCGCCCCCGCAACTGCGTCTTCGCGGTGGTTGGACGCCCGGGAGCTTTTAGCGACAAGCCAAGTTGGTCCTTGTGAGACTGAAGACGCAGTGATCTCTCCGCTTCTGTCTGGATCTCCTCTCAGCTTTGGCCAGGCCGTTTGAGTTTCAGGTTCTAAAGTTGCCCACGGAAAGGATAGAGAGGGAGGGTAAAGACGTGTGCTTCTACTGGCTCGACTGCTTTGAATATTACTACTGCTCCATACTATTTTGAGCCCATTTTCCCTGGGGCACTCTGACCCCGCGCCAAGCCCTGGGCCTCAGACCCTGCGTGGATCCCTGGGAGCGGCGACCTAAGAGAAACCCCAACGCCCACGAGCGAGGAGGCGGCGGGGGAAGATGCGCGGCGTGCATTGGCAGACGCTGTCCCTGTCGCTGGTGGTAGTGCTGACGGTCCTGGACGAGGTGGCGACTCAGGCGTGCCCGGCGCAGTGCTCTTGCTCCGGCAGCACTGTGGACTGTCACGGGCTGGCGCTGCGCAGCGTGCCCAGGAATATCCCCCGCAACACCGAGAGGCTGTGAGTACGCCCTTTCGTGCTGCCCCCTCCCCGCCAGGGGGTCGTGCGTCTTGTTTCAGCCTGGAGGGACCCAGCAACTTGGGGACCTGTGCCGGGCGGCCCGGGCTGGCTCTCCTGAGCGCACTCCTGTGGAGGGGCGGGAAGCGCGGGCGGGTGATGCCCAGGGAGGGGCCTCTGCCCCGCGAGGGGCGGGTCCGCCGGCCGCAGCGCTGGGTCCAGTTTCCCAGCCTCGTCTCGCCACTCCAAAGCCTTGGAGAACGAGTTTTGTGCAGCTGGGGAGGGGGAGATTGGGGTTACGTATTCAAGGATGCCCAGCGCAAGCCAGACGCCACTCTGTTTCCCAGACTCGGTAAACGGAGTCACCTTGCGGTAGCTAGCCGATGCGCAGGTCGGATTCAGGGCCGAGTCCCCGCCCTTTGCGCCGCGCGCTGGCGCGAAGGGAGCTGTAGGGGGGCTCGGGCAAAAGAAACTTCCGCTCCCCGGCTTTGTGTCGCCCTCCTGAGGACGAAGGGAGGGGAGATGGCGTCTCGGGGCGCCTGGGACATTTTTTCCCAGGACTGCGGAAAGAAAGGTGTCCCGGGGCAGGGACGCTCGCGTAGTGGCGCGCTCAGTCCCCGGCGATGGTCCCCGTCACCCTCTGCCGCGGGGCGGAGGTGGTAAACCCGCGAGAGGGGCCTCCAAGGCGACCCCTGCTACTGCGGCGGGGCATTGGTCCCATCCTTCACGCGAAGTTCGCGAGCGCCAGTTCTTTCGGCGAAACGCGGCCCGCCCGGGTGTCCGCGTTCCGCCGTGACCGCTGCGCCTTCACTCTCCGCGCCCCGCTGACTGCATCGTCCCCTCCTCCCCGCCTCCGCCCGCAGCTAATGAAGAAGTAAAGGCGGCCCCAGCGTGGACTGCCCGCGCGCTCCTGCTGGGGGCGTCCGGGGTTGCGGGGAGCCGAGCGCGGAGAACGCGCTCTTTGTGAGCCCGCGTTCCAGCCCGCGCCCTCCGGAGCGCCAGGCTCTGCGCTCTCACGCTGCGCTCGTCTCGGGGGCGCTGCGGCTCGGGGCGGCGTGGCCCGCTCTCCACAGGCCCTTTTCTCCGCGTGCGGCCCGCACTGCAGAGAAGACGTCCTGGGACTTTCTGCGCCAACTCCGGTCACCCCGCTTCTCGGACCCTAGCCCCTCAAGCTCAGTTTAGAGGTCGGATTGAGCCTTCTTTTGGGAACGGTCACCGGCGCCCAGTCTCACCGGTAGCCCCCGTCCTTCCCGTCCTCCCTCCAGAGTGCTCAGTGCTGCACAAGTCATAGGGCCCAAAGTGGAGGCTGGTTGTCTCAAGACGCGATCCACCGCATCTGTCTTCGGTCCGGGGACAGCGGCTCTTGCTACATCAAATAGACTGAAGAAGACCCAGCCAGGCCAGGAATAACTTAATGATTCTTTTTAGCTCGGTGTGGGAAAGTGAGTTGAGAAAGATGAGAAGTAAAGTAGAATTTTGTTCCCGCAATTGTCATTTCTTGCTATTCAGAGCACCACAAAGTCTAAGCAGGAACGTGCCTTAATCAGGAAAGCTTGCACTGGGAGTAAAACGACAGTTGAGTTTCCAAAGTGTGAAGGCTATATAATGAGTTTTCAGAAAACAATGTACTCACTCCTGGCTTGTGAAATTTTGTCACTATGTAAGCACTTGAAGCATAGATTTCAAACACCAGGCTGTGTACAGCCCCCCACTCCGCGAACCCGTTTTCCGTGGAGGAGGGCACTTAGGCTTCTGCAGAGCCTGGCCTCACTCGGAATGACTCGGAGGAGCGGGGCAGGATTAGACCTTGACCTGAGATGCCACAAAAGACAAGGGGTGCTGCAGCTGAACAAAAAAATATCAGGGCCTGCGCAGCATTTCCCTGCTAGTAGTTTCCTCTTCACCGCCTCCACGGGAGGCCGGAGAGGCCAAGGAAAAGTTAGTTTTAATACAAACAATCCTTGGAATGTAAATGCCCATCAGTGACAGGCTTTGCAGTCCAAACAGTTTGATGGCACTCTAACCTGTTCCTTTGACTTTGGAGGCTTAGCCACCAGCCTGCCTACCTACCCAGTGTTCTGAATTTCAAAAATGTCTTCTGCAGTGGTATGAGAACAGTGTTCATTTCACTTCCTGTCTCGAATCCCTTGGGGATGTGCCTAAGAATAATAGCAGAACACCTATAAAATGAATATACACATCCTTATGAAAACAAAAATCAGAAACACTCCCCTACGCAGGTCACACCCTCCCCCCCCACTTCCTAACAGCAGTACTTCATTTCTTCTCATGTGCCAGCAGGAAGGAGTTTTGTGAATTTGAGTCAAGAATAAAATCTCCTTATAAAGGTTGCCCCTTCCAATTCCAGCACATTGCTCAACTAGGAATAGAACTCATTTTTAGTCTTTAAATTCTAGCTGCTTTTTTGCTTTGTTTAACCAAGTGTAACAGAAATGAAGAGAAACTCCTCTTTTCTGGTTATCTCTTAGTGATCTGAATGGAAATAACATCACACGGATTACGAAGACTGATTTTGCTGGTCTCAGGCACCTCCGAGTTCTGTAAGTGTGTTCTTCCTTTGTAATTTGGAAAACTTTGTTTTTAAGATTGCACATTCAAAACGGTCACTGGCTTAACAGTTGGTAAATCCTATCCAATGGCATGAACAAAAAACATACAGGTCTTGCTTTCTCTTTTTTTTTACTTTTTCAATCACTCTATTACAACGGTGGTAAAAATCTGGGCCTTTATTTTAAGATTGGATACTTGCCATACAAACGATATTGCAGAAATGACCTCGAATCTTTGGTTCACCACACTCTAAGTGAGTTCTATGTATAAAAATGTAGAATAGTTGCTTTTATAATATGAATAATTAATGTGAGATGTTACTTTTCAGATTTGAGATGAACTTGACACAATTTAAGTGGATCTGTGTTTTATTACTGAGATCAAAATGTTCAGTTTTTTTTTTTTGGCAAAGCACAATTAGAGATAATTTCTCTCATAACAGTCAAGCCACTGAACTTATCAGCAGTTTTTGTTGGAGCAGTGTTTATTTATGAAAGTTTCATTGGCCACGTTTGGAGTTGTTCCTAATATTTAACTACTTTGCCTTATGTAAAATTGTTGCAAAATGACTATAAAGAGTGTGTTAATTTAGCTGTGAGAAAACCATCACTGGAAGGTCATGTTATGCTAAATTATTTGCTTCCACAGGACTGGAAATATTTACATCCCATGTTCATATACTTTTGACCATTGTTCTGAAAATATGTTCAATTATTAAGACACATTTTGGTCCTCATGAAATCTCCAGATTGCAGATGTGTATTCAGAAGCTAGAACTGAAGTATGTATGGGATGAATCATTGCATATTGGTTCCTTAGTTTAGAACTCAGCTGTAAATCTATGTACTAGAAAACAACTACCAAAACAGAAAATGTCATCAGTTACTTCTCACTTATATTTTAAGGTTCATAGTTTTGACTGGCAAATTTTGTGAGCAACTGCTTTAATGTTTTCTACGAGAATTTTATGATGTGGATGTTGTTTTTGCTCCCTGACTTCTTTCACGTATGTCATCGTTAAATTTGCTGTTAGCTCTCAAGCCAGATCTCAAAATCTTTCGAAAAAGCAAAAAGCCTCTATGATTTTAGTTGCTGAATTGAAACATGCTCAGATGGTGACATTAAGGAGCATGTTACCTTGTGTATTTCAGTCAGCTTATGGAGAACAAGATTACTGCAATTGAAAGAGGAGCATTCCAAGACCTTAAAGAACTGGAGAGACTGTAAGTATTTTCAATTCTACACTACTGACAACATAACTGTAGCTTTAGAAACACTTGGAATTTCAAGGAATATGTCTTCAATTTCATGTCTTAGCTTTTAAAAGCTTGCACAAAAGGCAAGATAAATGAGTGGGTTTCAGATTAATTTACAACAAATAGACTTTTTTGGACAAAGAGTGCTAGCATGTAATACACCACAAAAGTGCAGATTTAATTTCCTTAGCTATTTTATCTCCTAGCTAACCGAGGCTTTGGTAGTGAAGGATATATATGTTTTTCCTATTTTGTCATCTGATGTGTTTTATTTGTTTATGCACAGAGAAGATGTAATCTTATTTGCATTAGTGTTCATTACGGAGAAGAGAGGGCTGCTAATAGCCATTCTAACTTCCGTGATGTTCTTTTGTGTGTTTTCCATGACATGTAAATAAATATTCCATAGTCTTACTGATGGTAGTTTACTTTCTGATAGATAATATGCTGAAAGTGTTTAAGAGCTATTTTTCATAGTTTACTTCATTATATAATAGTATCTTTACAAATATTACTGCTGAAATTCGAAGAGTGCTAAAGTAAGAGCTGTGTAGTGGAGTTGTAGTCAATTGTCATTGATTCATTTTGTCCCCACAAGATTAATAGACATTTCAGGCTTAAAAAATTTTTTTAGACAAAAAATCTTATGTATTAATATATATTTCTTGAAGGCATACAATTTATGCTCACAGCACATATATATAAGTAGTAAAACGTATATGTTAAAACATGTATCTAAAACAGGGTCAATTGCAGCCTTGATAATCTTAAATATAGATTACACATCTCATTTGTTGTTCATATTTGGTAGGCTTAAATTTTAAAGGCCAATAAAAGCTCTGTTAAAAGTTATTCCATTATTTTAAAAAATTTCCATGCCTACTTTAAATAATGACAGGAGATAAAAATAAAATTTTTATTTAAAATAATGAAATGTGCTCCTTCTAGTCAAAACATACATTGAGGTTCCCTGGTCTCAGGGTAAAAGTTAATTCTGTGTAATCCTGCCTAATTAGAAAAAATGTTTTGTCATCTTCTGAGATATTTGGGACTGTATGGCCCACATACTTATAACCTCAAATAAAATACAGAAATGTATGCTATGTTTTACTGTAAAACTTTGTTATGATCTATATTACAACATAGTGAATATAATTCTGGAATTCAAAATAAATTTAAAATCACTAGTTTGAGCTGATTTTGGAGGGAGATAAAAAACAAGATAAACATTTGGTTGAGTTCAAAACAAAGTTCCTAAGTTCATAACCTATTAATAGGTACATGCTTTGAAAGTATGTATCCTTTGATCTCCTTCATTGGCTTTCATGAATGGTTAATGTCCAGTGAGTAACTTACAATGATATTTTTAATCTACCCATTGAAAAAGTATTGATATGTTTTCAATGACTCAGTAATATAATCAATACTTTTATCATTAGCACTTTTCTAGTCATTACATGGAAATCTCCATATCTTGGCTTATAAACAGGTTTTAAGTCACCGAAAGAGTCATAATGGCTTTTCATGCAGACTCTACTTTGCTTACATTTAATTTTAAATGTTTTCTGGAACAATAGAACAAAACACACTTTGTTATTATTTTTCCAGGAACTGCAGAGTACCATCTGAACTTTCATCTTGAATAAGTTACCTTTCCCTAAAAATTATTAACCAGATGCTGTATGATCTGAAATTTGATTAGAGTTGTAAGTAGGTACTAGTTTTTGCCTTTCACTTCCCCGGGGAATGTCACTTCATCTCAGAACAATTTTCTATTCTCCTAAGCCTGAGTCAGATGTTTTAGAGTGGGAGGAGGATTTGTAGTTTTGAATGAAAACTAATATATATGCAGGACTTCTTTAAATCACCCCAGCTGTTGGCCGAGAGCAAATATTTCATATTTGTGAGGAAAAGCTGAGAAGATTCCTTTTGTTTACAACTGCCAAGTCCATCTGATGGAAGCACATTGTTATCTGACAGCTAATTCATCTCCTTGGGACTCTGGAATTCAAAACCATTTCTTAGGAACATTGTGGATACACTTTTCAAATATTTATTCTTTAAATACATTAAGTGGAAAAGCAGTTTTTCCTAAGAAATGCATGCAAGTTACTGTGAAACTATTTTACATTTTATTCAGTACATTGTTTAAAAAAACTAAAAACAATAACAAAAAATGCCTTGAGAGTTTCATACTCAAATTTTTATGGCTTTTGGTATATTCCCATATTTTAGTCGCTGCCATTAGCATCAAAAACACACACTGCATTTTCCAGAAACACCATGGGGCAGTACGCGAGACAGGAAGTGATCAATAAATTAACTTTTAACCATGAACTGTGAGAACCTAATTCAGATGGGCAACTTTACATTGCACTCTAAATTGTGAAAAGATGTAGAAGTGTGGATTTATTGTATAAATGCCACTCAGACCGAGAAGTGACTTACTTTTCACTACCTATATGAAGAACAAAATCAAATAAGGTGCTGATTTATTTGTGAATAATTTATAGCTCTAAGCTGTTCTCATTTTGGAATAAGACAATCCTGAATGACATTTTATAAATTTTCAAAGTTATATTTTTTTTTTCTTATTTTATGGAGATGGAGTTCTGACACAATCTAGAGAATGAAGATAAATTTGAAAGTGGAGGATAAGCTCTTGGGCTTTTAATGCGTTTAACTTTTAATCTGTAAGAAAGAACTTGGTGTTGCTAATCTTAGTTTGGTGTAACACTGGAGTGAGAAAACCATTATTTGCAAATTAAAAACAGTAGCTACAAAAGAAAGACCATTTTTCCAATTAACAGAATGTATGTGGCTCAAAAATTTCAGTCAAAATATAAAGAATTAGATGGGTGCATAATGGTGAAAATACTTCACAGAAAATGCCTATATATTAGTCTGTAATAAATTCTCCATACAGAATTATCATTATCATTCTTGTTATGATTGTTATCATTTGAGGCAGGGTTTTGCTATGATCCCAGGCTGGACTTAGCCTTACTGTGTAGTCCAGGCTTGGCCTTGGACTTCTGGCAGTGCTTTTGCCTTTGCCTCCAGAGAGCTGAGAGCACAGCCATGCACCAGCAGACCCTCACGCAAACAAAATTATGAATGCAGGATAGCTTACAGCTGCTGTAGTCTAGATAGTTAGGTAACAGTGGGACACAAATCGTGTATGCGGGTGTAAAATTGTGTTGCATATTTCTACTTTCTGTGCAGTTAGACGTTACGCTTATAGAGTTAGAGACTTATCTCTCTTATGGTCTTTTATGAGACCTTGGGCTACTTTAGGGTTCCTGTAGTGGAAATTACCTTTTCCTTTAGAAAATTCCTTCAGAACCTAAATGCAAGACTATGAGAAAGTTTTTCCACATTTTCTAGGGCTACCATTATTTTGATATTTCTTGTAATACTGTAGAAATGAAATGCATGCATGCTTAGCTTAATGTTGGTGAGAGCCAATAGCACGCAGTGGAAAATCTTGGCTACTAAGCTCTCCGATGACACTACCAGCACCTATCACCCTTCAGTTCTGAGACTGCAGATGTAATAAAGGCAGGCATGAGGGCTGCTCCACCTTTTCTCACCAATAATGTTTAAGTATAGTGACAAATATACTGCTTTTAAGTGCTTCAAATTTGAACATCTTTATATTCAAAATGATATTTTTCTTGCCAATTTTTTCATTGGATATTTATTCCGTTGGAAAACTAGACCAGCCCATATTTTCATAGTGCAAAAATGGAAGAAATCCTGGAAAATATGTCTATTAACTCAAATTGTTTAGTTTCCACTAACCTAACATAAAGAAGATGAACATTTTAATTTAGAAAGTCTAAATCCCTTTTCAGTTTAACCTGACTCTGAGTAAGCACTATAGTCTTCTAAAGGAATGTCTTAAAGTCACATTTATATTCATTTTCTAAGGCGGTGGTGACTTAGGCCTCTGTGTGTGAACACACCATTCAAACGTGAGTGACAGGGTGAGTCTGGGTGCAAGGATGTCCTAGGGTGTTTGTTGTAGTTACTACACATGAGTTCAAGTGGAGAATATGTTGTGGAACAGTTCTGAAGGAAAACCATACCTGTGTTCACAAAAATGGCAAACAAGCCCTCTCCCACTAATCCTGTAAGTTTCTGGGCAACACATTATATATACCTTTTCATTTATGTATTTATTTATTAATATAAATATTTGGTTCAGGGTCTCGTATGCAGCTCAGACTCATAGTGATCCTCCTGACTCAGCCTCCCCAGTGCTGGGATTACAGGCA